>WEIV01010946.1:1085-61138 GCA_013390005.1 Calyptomena viridis | reverse complement strand
CAAAACAATTATTATTCAACATATTTAAAAAATATTCATATGCAAAACGTTTTCATTCTTAAAACTGAAAATGGTAAAGTTCAAATAAAAATACAAAATTTAAATGAGGAGACATTTCCAAGAAAACTTTCTGCTAGAACATGAAGATAGTGTATTTCCTTTAAAACAATTAATTTATAATATCTAACATTACATCAAGATTAAAACAGAAAGGTTAAGCTAGCATTTAGTCTTGATTCATAAGGCCAAACATGCCAATTCATTAAATTACTTACATGTAGTTCTGATTTAATTTATCACAGATTAAATACTTCAGGCATTCATCTGACTTCAGCCGTCAGATGGGTGGGACATTCAGGTGGGACACTTAGTCCAGGTTAGCCATGTCAGCTCCTTTATTGTTCAATAGAGTGCCATTGAAAGCACTTTTTTTTNTTTTTTGCAAGAAAACAGAGAACTTTCTATTTTCAAATCTAGGGTTTCCTTATAAATGTCTGAGGGGTCTGAAGCAGGGCCTAAATTAACATGATGAATCCTTTTTTCCTTTTTTAATTTTCTTGGGTAACTCATTTAAATAACCAATATTGAATTCCAAGAGGGTATATGAAATTAACTCTCATTTTCATGAGTATTTATATTAGTGAACTTAGGGTTTCAAACATTTCCAGATGTAGCCAGGAAATAATTACCTCATGCATGAACACTGAGGAAGTCTACGGCTTCACATCAGAAATTGTAGTGTTTCCAAAATACCTTTCAATTTCTTCAAAAATGCTGCTTTTACTGTATCCAGGCACTATATAACGCTTGGAGAAACCATGTTGCAGTAATGTTACACAGATTAACTCCTCCCAGGTGTCCTGGATGAACACTTTCAAATTCTGCAACAGCCAAAGGGAGCTGGCAGGATCCTGCACCTTGAAGCCTGGGATCAAAACTGGTGTCAACAGTACTGTGTCATTTTCAAAGCACCATTAACAAGAAAAGACTAAATACTGAATTATAAAAGTTGGTAAAATTCAGGAATAACTAAGAAATCAAAATCAATTTCACACTTACCTGTTGCCATCACAAACAAGTAAAAGAGATAATGCTATGCTAATGCTTGCTTTTGCAACCATTATTATTAGATTCAGAATTACTATTAGTTTCTGAAATTTTTGGCAATATTTTTCTGCTATTTTACTTTGAATTTTCACATTATTATCTTCTCAGATTTGTGCTGACTTTCACTGGAAAAAGAAAAAATAAAACATCATGAGAAAGCCCTTGCTTGCTAAACTTGAGGAGGAAACTTAAAATTCACGTATTTGTTTTACAATGGTTAAACACAGAAACTCCTCTTACAAGTGAACTAAACCTTCAAATCCGTATGTTTGTCACTATCTGTTTCTCTTTAATATTAGTTTCATATGCAAAGACTAAGCAGACCATTTAGCAAGACTTTAATGCTTTCTTGCAACTGAAACCTTCTTTTCAAATTACTCCATTGAGGCAGAGCTGGCTTTGCTGTGTAATGCCAGGATCCTGACAGAAACATCTCCACAATGACTTGAGCCTGAAAGCTGGGCAGCACAGGGAAGGTAGTTATTGCAGACCCTTTCTGGGTCTGAAGCACTGCTCATCATGTCCCAACATACATCCTTGAAGACCATTTCTGAAGAGCATGCAGCACAACCTCAAAGCAAGTCATTACTTTTTCTAAAGTAAAAGGTCTTCTGGATGGTCATACACTTACATTTGTTCTGCAGCTGAATACTGAAATTTCTGCTGGAAACAAATGAGCAGTATGTTTTCAAGCACTGTGGTCATTTTTGCATGCTGTCATCTCCAATTCACAGATTTCTATGTATTACTGTGCTTCTGCAGCATGTTTCCATGCTTCTGACCAGGCACTGTTATCCCTAAAACATGCTCTCTTGTCCTCCATTAGCAGAGGAGAGATCCCTGCTCTGTGGCCACTCACACAGCTTGCACACCTCTGCAAATCTCTGCATTGCACAGACTTGATCCCACTTGCACCTCCACTCACCAAAATCCAAGAACAGAGACTGTATATCACAATTGCATTGTAATTGCAGCTCTGCCACTTTCTCTGAAACAATTCTCAGGTCTACTCAGATTACAATCATATCCCTGCCCAGCTGAACCAGCTAATCAATCCCCAGCACAGCGATAGCTAAGGCACTGACTGTACTCCTGTATGCAGGAAGCTCTCTGTGCCTAGTGCCAGCTCTAGAGAAGCACGGTCTGTACTTTGATTAATTTCCTGAGTTTCTATTGCCAACTTCAGTCCCTTGGAAAGGCAAAAGGAAAGCTTAAAAGTGTATTGAAAAGGTGTTTTATTTGTATTCTGTTGCAGAGATATTCCTCAGTATGAAGGATTGCAGGACTGAAACTTATTTCAAGTGAAAGGGTTAAGCTTCAAATATGCCATCTGCGCAACTGCAAGGACAGAGGAAGGGCTGATTTCTCAGGGGTGCATGTCCTGTGATTTCAGTTGGAATTTTGAGCAGTCATTCAACATATCGGAAAAATATTAAACATTCTAAAAGAGCACAAACTGCTTTCTGACCCTACTGCTGATGTATCTTATCTCCTTCTGGAACAGAGAAAGTATCAAACCTTCAAAACCTGTTTATGTCTAACATGGAATATGATACAAGGTTTGTCCCCCAGCAACTCCTGCCCTATTGAAGTGTACTTGGCTAAAGGCACTGGAAGGGAGGAGAGAGCTGCACACAGGAGTCTGCTCTGCTGAGTTCTGACACTTATCTCAGGTCACAGCCCCTGTATCACATGAGCTGCTCTCCAAGCTTTTGGCCTCTTGACAAGTCCTATTCAGTAATGTACATTGAATGAGTGCAGGTTTCCTGATAGTAGCAGCCTTTTCTAGGAATTAGAGCTGAGGCTGTCAAAGTTATAATTCTTCACTTAGAGAAATTTGATAAGAATAATTTTTTGGTCAGGTCTGGACAGAGCAGTCACGGGTGCTATGGGCAAAAATCAATTTAGATAATCTAACTCTGCAGCAATGAAACTTGAGACTTCATGAAAGGTAAATCTAGTCTTATAGACCAAAATACAATATGTGATGTACAAGCTGTTTTTGTTCAGTTGACTTAAATTTAACCTTCATTTAGATACATTTAATCAAACTAAACCCAGGCCACAGTAATCTGCGTTGTGTTAGGATTTTTTTTTCTAGCACTCTTCTTCCTTTAAAGATGAGAAAAAATATTTTTGCGAGAAGAAAATATTAAAAAAAAATAGGCTTGTAAACATAGATTAGTAGAAATGTCAAGAGTTCCAAATTTAGCCAAGTCACTTCCTTCTCTGTACCCTAGCTTCCCCATCTGTAAAACCCAACCGTCTTCCCCAGTGAAGCATTTTGAAATCTAAGAGAAACAAAGTACTAGGGGTAATGGTAGTGTCATCAGCTCTGCTCAAAGTTATGCCAAGCAACAGTTAATTTATCATATGTGGTTTTTCAGAAGGATAGTATTTTATCCTACTGGAGTAGAGAAGCATAGAATCATGGAATTATTTGATTTGAAAGAAAGTTCGACCCCTATGGCCTGGTCAAGGCCATTTTTGAGTTGATCAGTTTGCTCAAAGTCCCATCCAACATGGACCTGGAACACTTGCAAGGATGGGGCACCTACAGCTTCCCTGGGTAACCTGTTCAAGTGCCTCATCACCCTTATAGTGAAGAATTTCTTCCTAATACCTAATCTAAACCTATTGTCTTTCAGTTTAAAGCCATTACCCCTTGTCCTATCACAACATGCCCTTGTAAAAAGTCTCTCTCCAAGTCTCTTGCAGACTCCATTTTAGGTACAGGAGGGATGCTATAAGGTCTCCCTGGAGACTTCTTTTCTCCAGGCTGAACAACCTCAAGTCTCTCAGCCTGTCTTTGTAGGGGAGCTGTTCTAGCCCTCAAATCATCTTCCTGGCCCTCCTTTGGACTCACTTCAGCAGCTCTTCAACTAGGTCAGGTTGCTTAGAGCCTTATCCATCCTAACCTTTAACGTTTCCAGGGACAGGGAGGTTATATTGTGAAGTGCAATCGGAAAAAAGTTAGGCAAAACATTACAGTCCAGGAAAATACCTACTGAGTTTCTACACCTTCCTTTGGAAGCTGAGATTCAGATTTTGAATACCTGGCTATAAAAGAGTTAAAGAAAATATTCAGTCACCCTACTCTTTAACTTATTGATGACTAAAGGACTTTCTATATTTACACTCCTGTAATTCGTTTGATTTTTTTTTCAGTACTGCTTCTCCAAAAAGTATTCAGGAGTCACACATTGCTTCAGAATAAAGTTGGGAGCTTTGAACACAGCAAGTGGCTGGAGTCAAGCAACTTCAGAAGTGCAGAGGCCATGTCAACTGGAGTTGCTGTTTTTCCTTGCATGCCCAACCACTGTGTGTGAATTCCCACTCAGACACAGATCAGCAGTCAGATTTGATGGCATAGATACATAGTTATTAATACGAAGTAGTTGCAAAAAACATGAAAATAAACATCCACTACAATAGAGGTGATGAGTTCCTTCAGTTTAACATGTCACACAGATCTGCTGACCTAACTGAAGACAAAAGGTCTGTGTAAAACTGGATCCAATTAAAGAACATACAGCCATAGTGTTCACTGAGGGAAAATAATACCTGTTTGAATCTGAGTATTGCCATTAATATTTTGAGAATATCAGTCTCTACTGTGCATACACTGTTTCAAATATGCTTGCACAAATATCAACTTCTCTTTCTGGTTGTTGTAGACATCATTATCCTACACGTGTGTTGCAAATGTGTCTTTGGCAAATCTGATTATTGCCACGATGTACAAACATGCTTTTGTGTTGCATGTCAACTGATTATAAACTCTTCCATGGTCATAATGGCGGTGTTGTCCTGCCTCTGAGAAGAGTCACACTGCAAACAGTTGTAAAAGGCAACATGAGCTTTAAATCTATTCTCAAGTAAAAGAGGGAAATAAGAAAATGAAAAAGAAACTGAAACTTTGAGACCGTGCTACCTGTACTTATCAAGAGTCTTGCTATTCTAATATGATACACTAAGTAATAGAATTTCATTTCAGGCACTTGTCCTTTGTCTCAAGGGCAAAGGCTTTTTCCTGAGTAATAATGCCATTGTTGCAGATCAATTGTTTCTTCTGTCAGCATCTTAATTTCTTTTCCTTGGGGCATTAGGGAGGATGGCTAGACTTCTATCAATTTCATCTTTCCTCAGAAGCCTTGATAACTGTTCAAAATTGAAAGAGAATAAGATATGAAAAACAGACTTTTTATTTCTGTAGAAAAACGTTACTATATGGCAAAGTACTGATGCCAAAAATTAGAGGGGGAGACAAAAAACTGCAAAAAACAAATTAATAATGGTGAAAAGAAGAATAGTACTTTAATGGGAGTTTTCTGGGTCCAGGAGTGAAGACAAGAGAGAGCAAGAACTAGAGAGAGAACGAGAGGAAGAACCAGAAGCCCAGATCACACGGTCTCCTTACATTTATAAGCTTCGAATGCCTCCCCCCCTCATGTTACCCAACCACAGTTCATCTTGAACCAATGTTCTCAAGATGCCCAACCTGAAACCTTCTACTTCCCTAAAGCCACCCTCAGGCCCCCCTTTCTAGAGCTTCTCTAGCAGCTCTGGGCCTCAATGTTTTGTCCTGCCACCCCTGTTATCTACAGAAAGAATGCAAGCATCGCTAGGAAAGACCTGGTAAAAACCTCTCTAAGTGAGCCCATACAGGCAAGCTAGAATCCTAAAAATACGAGAAAAACCCCAAGGCATCAGTAGTGGCTTTTTTTTCATGATACAATCAGCCCTGCCTACTTCTGGTGTTTAGTTTTTGCCTCTGTAATTTATTTATAAGCTGTATTAGGTATTTGTAAAGCTTGCTTCTGGTCTTGTTCTTCAAGGCAATAAAGAGAGAAAATGTTTACTTCTTTCATGATTTACAATGAGTGTTGCTTATTAATTTCAGAAGAGCTTCATTCCACATGTTTCAGTTGTTTACTTATTGCAGAAGTTTCACAGCTGAAACAATTCTACTGGTGTGGTACGTTTTGCTAAAATAAGTAATTGCCAGTATATAATCTTAGAAATTAGTCTACAAATAGACTGAAAAAGCAGGAGTAATTCAAATGCTTCTGAGCCTGAAGCTTTTCAAAAGCTCCTGGGAAGTTATGTGAATGGGTTTGACACACAAAGAACCCTCTCCCACATACATACATGGATCCTGCCTCTACATCATCAGAGTCCTCCCCTTTTCCACCTCCCACTACCCCTACCTAATCACCATTCTCTGCTCTGCTATTTCTCTGCTTTAAATGCTATCACTGCACAGTTTTAGTGTGCAGAAGAGCACTAACAGTGGCTCAATGCCTGACCATTAAGCTTGCTCTGTCACTCATTTTCAAGGCACTCCCTAGGGCATAGGTTATTCAGAAGAGTCCTTTCCTTATCAGCATTTCTCCCAGTACAAACTAAACCGAATAGACACAAAACCACTGGATATCTGGTTTTATGCCACAATACTGAGGCTTATCCTGATAGCCTGGAGGCTTTGCTTGGAGAGCTGTCATTCATGAGAATCGTGTCCTTCTGTGAAAGCCATATCTATGCCCCATATCTACAGCTCTCAGCACCCATTGCTTTGCTTTAAAGGCAGCCCCAGCCCCAGTCCTGGAAACCTCCCTGGGCACTACCCAAGGCCAGCCTGGGACATAGGTGGGCCAGTATCGCTGTCCGGGGGGGTCTGCGGCTAGAAAATGAGGGACGCGTAGTCTGGAAGAAGTCTTCTGGTCCAGCAGATGGCGAACCCAGAAGTGCTTTTATTAACCCCTTGTATACAATCACTCCACTCAGATCATTGGTGCTAGAAAACACATGCTCGGCTACAATTGGTCACTAAATGTGTGGCACTTTAACATTGGTGTTAATGGAATATAAATATGTGCATAATTGGGCAATTATCAAAACCATTCTGCCATTAACTATGGCGAGAGAGTGGCAAGAGATCACATAAACATACTTCCTCTGTGAACAGGAAATGCTGACTCATGCAAGTCTAAGGTCATACTAGTGGTATTAGCATATTTTAAGGACACAAAACAGCTAGGCCCAAATCCAATCCATAACAGGAACAAAACAGGCCAGCTGTCATCCTACAGGCCAGACTTGGTGTGGCCCATAGCCAGGCATGTCAAAGCTCTGAGGAATGGGAGTCCAACTCTGCCACACTGTTTCTGGAACAGCTGCTGGTGGTTGTGGGAGTCTGACATTGGGTGCTGGGTTTTCTGCAGGTGGTGGAAACCCTGCGAGGCTATGCAGGGACCATAACACCTGCAAATGCCCTTGGAGTCCTGTCAGAATCTTGCTTTGAGATTGCCTCAGAGTTAAATATTCCTGAAAGAAAACCTGTCACCAGCAGCTCTCTTTGGCAATAGGGGCTCAACAACATTTGCATTTTTGAGGCCAGAACAATACCAGCTCCAAAGAAAATACAGAACTATCCCTAGTCACCACTTTTCACTCCCAGACAGCAGCACCACATAGAAGATCCCAATAGCAAAGACTCTCTGAAGACAGCGTGACCATCTGTGCCCAGTGTTGTCCTGCTTTGACACTCTCTGGCCAAGATGAAGTTTGTCAGGCCTTTGAGATGGCCATGCATACACAGATGAGCTCCGCATTTGTGTCAGTCAACAAGTGTGTCTGCTTTTGAGGATGAAGCATTTGGAATGAGTTTGGGCTTAGAGCCCTGGCTTGGACTTGGCTCCATCTATCCTGCAAACACAAAGCAGTTTCAAGGAATGAAAATCCAGGAGGTGGATTCTGGTATTTTTCCATCTTGACATATCAGGAAAAAATTTGTCCAAATAGAAATGCTGCTACCATTTTTTCATAGATTATAGCAACCTGTGAGATTAATGATCAAGAGACAGAAGTCTCTCTGAAGATTGAGTTAACAAGAAAGATGAAATGTTCTCTTTTTCTCTGTTTATTTTCAGTAATTCATCTAGAAATGTATCAAATGACAGGAAAATACAATAAGATGCACAAGACCCTGTTAGTGATAAGTTTGTATCTAGCACTGTAGGTGGTCTTAGCTTTGTTGCCTTGAGTCTTTTTCATTCACTCTGTCACTGTACACATGCCTGGAAACATGCTTTTCTAGCCATATTCTGTGCAACTGCCAGATGAAAGCGATATCTAACCTAGGCTTTCATGGCATTATGTATTTTTCTTGAAGGGACTGAAAATATTTACCCTCTATGACTCTAAAGTGAAACAAGAAGAACTTGGCTTTGTCTTCTCAATATTTAAAAGAAAATAGGCCACAAATGTATATGAAAGTTATTATCTATAACTGCAGTTCTTTACTCAGGAAAAACTTAAGTTGGATTTAGCTCAAAAAACAAACTAGAATTTACCTTTCCAGAAAGCTAGTAGGAACATCTGCAAACAGTGGAATGTTGTATGGAAGCCACAGGGATAAAACAACTGCATTATACCTCACAGCAGTAATAAGTGGTGAAGTACATCATTCACTCTGAAAAAACATCTTTGAGTGTCTGCCTTACTCTCATTATATCCCCCCTTCCAGCATGAAGAGAAGCATGCAGCAAAGGTATTTGTCATTCCCCATAAAAACAGAAATAGAAGGTTAAGATATTTTACTTTTGCCCACATTCCATTACATACCCGTCAATGGGTAAAACAAACCATCACAAGAGATGCTCTAGGAGAAAGACACCAGAGAAAGCTATTCACTAATTTCCTCACCATTTTTTATTGTCTATGAGAAAGAGTTATTTCATTACCAATCAGATTGGGTTTACAATTAAGACAGAAATAAAAAAGAAAATTAGCATAGAATTTCTTAGGAGAAAGAAAAGATGGAAGAAATATAATCTAATTGGACTTTAATATTATAGAAATATCAGAAGGTCATGAACTTTGAGGCCTTGTTCTCTCATTCCTCCTACCATATTAGGGTCAACATTTGCTGGTGAAAGACTGTGACAGCTAAGAACCCACTTTGAGTATTGCCCAAATTCTTCCAGTACAAAATACTTTGTCTTCGAAATCAAATTCCTTTGCTTATTATCCTCTTTAAGTTAATTATATAGAGATTTTGTTCAAAGTTATCTCAAAGTTATTAGTTCTCATAAATATGGTTCCTTTTTGATTTTTCTTCACAATTGCAAATTCCTACCATAGCACACTTGCCCATACTCCCGTCTGTTAAGATTAATCCAAGAAAATAAAAGTTTTCAGTCTCTGTCCTAAGTCACCAGAAATCTGCTTTCCTTTGTTATGAGTATCCATCTGCTTTGAAAAATAACTATCTTAACTCAGACATTACTTTCCTTTGCCCACTGATACGTTAACTTCTTTAAGCAATTCCTTCAATCGCATCATCGGATCTTGACCAGCAGAATGAGAGCAGAATTACTTCTCAGTCTTATGATAACTAGGTCATTCACTCTCCCAGTTTCTCCTGGTCAGGTTTTGCTTTGGACTTCTCCTCCAGTCATAAAGGTAGTGCTTTTGACAAATATCTAAACCAATCCCTTCCTGCAAGGCAAATTCTCTCAAGGCAAATTGCAAAGGTTGAATAAACACAAACTTCCCATAGCACGAGGCCAGTGAATGAATGAGATTATTATAAATTTTCAGATTATTGAATCATGTATTTTTCCTTAACTTCTTGGAGGGTTAGGTTGTATTTTTACGTCTTTGGTCTTCATCACTGTAGTATCTATGTGTTCTTCTGGTTTGTTTCTTACATTTTTTTTCTCCTGGTTTGAAAAAGTACTTGGAAATATTTAGAAGAGCTATGGAGCAGAAGGTTCATAGTTATGTCAGAACTTTATCCTGTTTGGTCCCTTTCTTTTCTCTGAAAAAATAGATCTGTTCTTCAACTACCCATTAATAAGTTACAGGAGCAGACTAGTACTATCTACGACCCTTGAACCTGATTCAGAGACGAGAATTACTAAACAATGCTGAAAATCCAGGAAAGACAAAAATATTCAAACAAAGAAGAAGCGATGGAGTATTGAGAAATAAATACTTGGGTAAGTATCTCTTAATATCAACCACACTTTAATTTCAATATTGTGCACAAAGCAAGAAATACATTCTTAAAGCAGTAACTTTACATCAGGAGCATAATGTTTGATCAACGTGCTCTGATAGTGCCACAATCTCTTCAGCCTGTATAGACTAGCTGTAAGTGACTAATCTGTCTTGCAATCCATTCAGGGTGAGATTTTGTGTCTAGCTATTGTAGCGGCTTCTCAGTAAGAGGATAACGTAGAAGATGTTCTCTTTCGTGGTAAGAAGTTCTCTCTCTGATGTTTATTCCAGAGCTACAGTATTGTGTAGGTTGCTTAAGAAAGTGCCAGTGAATTCACTCAGGGAAATTAGCAGTAAAAAAGAACTATTCAGCATAAAGTAAAACATACTTAATTTATGATATATATGAAAATTATTTGGCAGCTTCTTAATATTTTTTTTAAATGTAGGTAGCCTGTTTGCCAGATGTGGTATAATACATGGAGCTTTCAATTTAGCAAAGAGGTAGCAATGGAGAGAGGTAAGGATGTAAGGTGATGCCATAGCATGATAGAAATATGTCGTACTGGAAGTGGTCATTCCCTTCTGTCCTCTGTGCTGAGACAGCACAAATAAATAAATCTAAGGTATCTTAAAAAATCTATACTGTCTTTAAAAGCTTTAGTGAAGGAGATTACATAATCCATTTAGCTGACAGATTTCTATACTAACATGAATTTATGGCTTTAGAAAATTTCCCTGACCTCAAATCTGACCTCAAATTCTGTTTGTGAGGAAAAGAAGGGGAATGTAGTCTTCCTTTGAACAGATTTGTACATTTTGAAAAACTGTCATCAATCTTCCCTTACTTAGATTAAATAAAGCTAAATTAAAACATTTGAGTATTCTGCTACTTTCCTCTTGACTGTAATCCTGTGCTGAAAGAAATGTATTTGAAACTTAGCACAACATGCCAGTTGAGACATAATCAGAACTGCATTTTATGGGAAACATAAAATATTGACCTGCATTTTATGGGAAACATTCTTGTTAGTGTACCATTTCACAAAACTTGCCTTATTTAAAATAGTATCACATTGTAGATCATTGTTGATCTATTGTCCAACCTGCTGCATAGTCAGGTTTTTGGATTTTACATTTAGGTATCCGATTTCTCCATTCTGCCTGCAATGATTTACACTTACCTTTTCTGAATTTCATTGTCTTCATTTTGAGCTATTTTCCAGTTTAACAAGAATTAAAAAACCCCATTCAATCCCTGCCTCCAGACTGCCACCCTCCTTAGGCTGATATAATTTTCAAATTTGATAAGCACGCTTGTTTACCGACTCCCAGGCTTTCAGGGAAAATATTAAAGAGAACCTGAGCCAGAACAGACCTAGTTTGTGTCCCACCTCAGGGTCCTGCAAGCATGAGACTGTCAATGACAGCTCTTCACTGAATACACTTATTAACAGCTTCTTGTTTCAGCTCACACTGGTCTTAATACTTCCTTATCCTGTTTGTGAAAGCTGCATGTGAACACTAGGATCAACTGTTCTCTCACTGTATATGCTGTGGAAAAAAAAATTGATTTGCTTTGTCTTGATTTGGACTCAGCAACTTCATGGTAGGCAGTTGTTTTATTTTGTTGCTTCTTATCTCAGCACTTACAGATGGATCACTTAGTAATTTCTTTCAGCAATTTTCTGACTATTTAATCTAAGATGACTGAGAATTCCTCAGGTTTCTCCATATTCCTCTATTATGAAGAGGTGTATATTTTTAAGTTTCCTTTTTTTCTTTTATGGTTTTCCAAAGTTGCTCATTGCTTATTCTGCTCAGTTTTGAGTAGTTCTGTATGTAACATAGGTGGATTTGAGAGTGTTGTTGACATTCATTGGTCTCCTTCACATACTGTTTGCTCTTGCCCCACTCACAAATCTAGCTTTGGGAGAACACACCATTATTATTTTTAATTTCCTAGATTTTTTTCTCCAGAGTTGATTAACATCCTGAATTGCCATTAAGGACACTAAAATTTTGGATTATTAAAGATATTTCACAAAACCCATTTGTGTTAAAATATCTGTCTTTAAATAATATAATGTGGGACACTTCTTACAAGTCTTTAAATATCACTAGGCTGTATTGACACTGTTGTGAGGGGATACTTCCTATGCCCTAGGTCTTCTTCATAGCCTATGAGATCACATCCAATGCCATTCCTCCCCCGAAAATATCATATGCTTAGAAGAATGCTTGGAAGAATGTTTATTGCTTGGTCTTATTTATAACTTGGCAAATAATTAGAATAGTTTGGCAAATTGCTCTGTTTATGACAGTTTTTGTGACTTTCAAAAGTTATTAGATTGTCATTTTACTATGTTCAATCCCACTTAGTCACACTTGGCTTAGCTCTATTAGCTTATTTGATGCCTCTGATTCTAAATCTTCACTAGCATGATCACAGTATATCCATTTTCAAGTTATTACGTTAATATCTGCCATTCTCCAGATTTCTGTGAAGCAAATAATTGTAATCAAGAGCCTGAATGTTTTTGTGCAGCTGCAGATTCATCTATCTCACAAAGCAAAGAAAAGCAAAAACCCCATTTGTTTTACCAGGGGTTCTTCTGTGGAGAGCAGCTTGAACCTGAAAAATCACCAAGTAGAGTTAAGCTACACCCTCATGTCAAACATAGATTACTGCCTCAAAATTATATAATTAATATAATTTAATCCACTGCAAAAACCCTGATAAAAAAGTAAAACTTGATGAAAAGAGATTTTTATATTTTATTAAAAAATTACGTATTAGACAAATTTCATTCCTTGAATCTTTACCATTAATCTGATATTAAAAAGGACCTTCTGATATTGCTGATCTCCTGAGCATTTATTATACAGTCAGAGATCATGGGAGATTAGATTCTTGTTTAAATTTTTAACATACTTCTAAAAAGTCATTTATTTTCTCAACATATGATCACAATTATGTTTCTTGTTCATATTTAACTTCCAAAGTATGGTTGGTGATATATTTGTAGGTGATTAGTTGGACAGATGTCACATGCACAAGTTTCGAAATCAGCATCTGCATAGATTCTTGTGTTTATGAAAGACAATTTTGCCATAAACCAAAATTCTGTAACTATAATTTTTAAAAAGTGTTTTTATTGTTTAGCAAACCACTGAAAAAACAAAGTGCAAAAATAAGCTAATCTTCCAATATCTCTGTGTAACAGGTAACAAATTTTTTTAGAAGAATAGAGGAGAAAGACTGAGAAATCAATTTACAAGTGACCAAGATGCTGTTACAGGACAAAAGGAACCAGTGGCCAGTAAGATTCACATACATGACCTCCCATGGATTAGAGCTGCATGGAGTTCCTGTGATTTATTAATCAGATATTAATTCTGTAGGACATGGAACACTAACCCTTGGTTTAGAAGAGTTCTGAATGTTCTCAAAGTTTCTGGGTCCAATATTGTGAACCAAATTTACAGGAGCCTGCTTTTAAAATGCCTTAAAAATAACACCTTCCGTTAAACCCTCCAGAGGATTTCTAGTTTGATAATGTTGTGATCAGATTCTGAATTCCAGCCAGGTTTAATATTACTTATTTTACCTGGCTTGATTCCTAGAACTAAATCCACAGTGTCCCTTGATCTTGTTAGTTTGTCAAATAAGCATATACTATCTACAAATAATATTCCTGTTTCTCCAAGGACATTATTTTCATGATACCTGTGACTCTTAGCTGCCCTTATTATAGACTCAAACTTATTATTTTATGTATTGTTATTTAAAATATCATAAGGTACTGACATTAAAGAGCAGAATCATGAACTCAGAGCAATTGAATATTATGCTGAGAAAACAGATCCTCCTATATTTCAAGATTCCTCCTACCAAATCTCTTTCATTGACTATTATTGCATGCCAAAAAATATCACTTTTTTCCTTGGATCTCCCTTATACTCCTCCTTGATTTTGGTTTATAGCAATGCACATTCTTTATTTATTTTCCTTACAGTGAGAAAGTTTCAGGTCCTTCTGAGCTAGATTAAGATCAAGAAGAGCTGTGAGAGACAAACAAAATCAAAGAATGGGCTGTTACTGAAAGCATCACCTCAAAAAAGGTCTTTTTTTTAGGATTGGCTCATATTAGCTATATGTTTTTAGAATATCCATTTGTTTTGTATTTGTAGTGCCTCAAATGCTAAACTTTTTTATAATTTACTTAATTGCAACTATTGCATTTTTTTCAAGAGCTTCTGTTCTCATTAAAGGTCTTTCCATCTAAAGCACAGACTGCCCAAATATTCCATATAGTTTGGATATACTTCCTGCTGATTTTCATACCACTCAATTACAGGCATGTATTATATTTTCTGTAAGCATCTCAGATTTAAGAAATGCTCAACGTCTACTCATAGTGGGTACTTGCCTTACATATGATTATATTATTTTTTTTAGATTTTTCTCTCCCTCTCTGTTTCTTCTAAGAGAGTCCTTACATTGTGTCATCCTGAAAATGTAGGCAGACTGGAGTCTTTCATCCCTATATTGTGAATATACACACAAAACATGTCCCTGAATCTTGAAAGAGGACTCTGACTTCACAGGGCTATAACACTTTGCAGGAATTTAAGAAGAGACTGGGTAACTTCATCTACATGGATCAGATCATATTGTGCCCAGGAACAGAAGCAAAGTAAAAGAAGAAACATTCAAACCTAAACAATCCATAAAATATCAACATTAACTTTTCTACCCAAAATACCTTGCCCATACAATCTTGGTCTGTCAGTGGAAAGATTAAAGTTCTGTAAACAGGTGTATTTTTTTTAAATGGGCAACTATTTTCAGTAATATACACACAATTGTATGCAATATGTTATATATATGTAAAAGAAATGACAATACAAAATTTTTTCTAAAACAGCTGATTGAAAATAATTTTTTATAGTGTCTTCCGAAAAATTACAGATTTTCACAAAAAAGAACATTACCCTAAAATGATATGTGTCATCAGGTAAACACTCAATAATTCACCTCTACAGACAAAAAATAACTTATGAGCAGAGACAAAGAATGCAAGAATAAATTGACCAAGATCACTGCATATCATACAAAGTAATGGCAATAGATACCAAATCCCTGTCCAGTGTGTTATTAGTTGGACAGTCTATCTGCCTGTGTCTTTCCCTTACAGTTAATCTAACATTACTTTTGAAGTCAAACAATGGAACAAAAATGTATCATAATTAAAATGAAAATGCAAATAATATTTCTCTTAACAGCTTCTAGTTGCTTCACATCTTGAAGTGTGTTCTGGTTAATTAAAAGCTAGAATGAAAAGTGTTAAACATTCTTCTAGAAACTTACATTTCATTTATACTAAAAGATAGATCACAGTTTCTTTCCTATAAATCTTCTAGGTTTATACACATGCATTTCATACTTTGTCTCTCCAACAGAGCCAGCAAACTTAGCCATTGCTTTTTCACAGATATCTACAATAATATAATTGATTTTATTTTTAATCTTGTTGTGTTTATGTAAAATAAGTAAAACAGTTTCATGATGGAAATAATATGAGAAGAAAGTGCTGTATAATTTATGTGTATTTTACATTTTATTTCCCCAAATCTTTAGATATCATACGAGGCCTCTAGATCAGAGGTGACCTGATTAATAAAATATGCAAATTTAATATTTTCAGGAAAAAAATAAAGTGGGAATAAGCGTCTTTTAGACACAAAGTGTGTGAACATGCCCAATGAAAGATCACTTCATCATAAAACCTTATTCATAAAGCTCTTGACTACCTTAACACAGAAAGTCTTCCTAGAAAATAAAATAAGTCTTCCTTTTGCTTATACATGTAAGCAAGAACTTTGCTAAAGAACACATACGGTTTCTCTATTTTTTCAAATATAAGAAATATCTCTAAGGTTTACTAAAGCTTTCTATGATCATTTGTTTTTTCTTCATTGCACGTACGTATTTAAAAGTAGATACCCTAAAATGTCTTTCTCTCTTTTCTATCTTCTTAAAACTCATTTCATTGCTAAAAGGAAGGAACATGAAGAATCACAGAATCACAGAATTAATTAGGTCGGAAAAGACTTCTGAAACCGTCAAGTCCAACCTTTGACCTAATGCCACCTTGTCTACTAGACCATGGCACTCAGTGCCACATCCAGTCTCTTCTTAAATACCTTCAGGGATGGTGATCCACCACCTCCTTGGGCAGCCCATTCCAATGATCAACCATCTTCTCTGTAAAGAACTTCATCTTAATGTCTCGCCTAAACCTCCTCTGGTGCAGCTTGACTGTGCCCTCTTGTCCTACTGCTGGTTGCCTGGGAGGAGAGACCGACCCCCACCTGACTACATCCTCCTTTCAGGCAATCCTAGAGAGTGATAAGGTCTCCCCTGAGCCTCCTCTTCTCCAGGCAAAACAACCGCAGCTCCCTCAGCCGCTCCTCATAGGACTTGTGCTCCAGTCCCTTTACCATTCATGTTGCCCTTCTTTGGACATGCTCCAATACCTCAATATTCTTCCGAAACTGAGAGGCCCAGAACAGGACAGAATACTTGGGATGTGGCCTAACAAGTGCCAAGTACAGGGGAAGAATCACTTCCCTGATCCTGCTGGCCACACTATTCCTGATACAGGCCAGGATGCCATTGGCCTTCTCGGCCACCTGGGCACATTGCTGGCTCATGTTCATCCTGCTGTCAACCAGCACCCCCAGGTCCCTTTCTGCCTGGCTACTCTCCAGACACTCTGTCCCCAGCCTGTAGTGCTGCAGGGGGTTGTTGTGGCCAAAATGCAGGACCCAGTACTTGGACTTGTTGACCCTCATGCCATTGTATTTGGCCCCTCTATCCAGCCTCTTCTGCACGTTCCTCTGCAGAGCCCTTCTACCCTCCAGCAAGTCGACACTCCCACCCAATCTGGAGTCATCTGCAAATTTGCTAATGATGGACTCAATCCCCTCATCCAGATCATCAGTAAAGATATTAAACAGGACAGTCCCCAACACTGTTCCCTGGGGAACACCGCTAGTGACTGGCTGCCAACTGGATGCAGTACCATTCACCACCACTCTCTGGGCCCAGCCATCTGTCCAGTTCCTAACCCAGTGAAGGGTGCACATGGTCAGAGCCGTGGGCTGCCAGCTTTTCCAGGAGTATGCTGTGGTGATGCCTAAAATGAGAGAAAAACTTTCCCAACAAGGATAAAGAGCTGATCTTTAATGGAATCTTCCAGGTCCACAATGTACATAGACATGCGCCCACCATAGCACCAGTACCTCTTTTTCAATACTATTCAATTATCATATCTAATGGGTACATCCAATTCCAAAATCATTTGTCTCCTCTCATGCCCCCCATATCTGTCCCTCAGAGCTTCTCCAGGGGATTTTGGACCTTCTGTCTTCCTTTGTCTACCCCATATCGTGTTATTTCCCTCCAGTTTCATGTCCCAAACAGGATGTCCTTGCTAGAGCTTGTTTTTCCTGCAAAGAATGCTAAACAACATTTCACAGACCATGAGAAAGATGTTTGCTATCATCCTAAGTGTGAGAATCCATACAGCTATGCTAAAATCCAGAAATATAGAGAATATAAGAAATCTTAAAGTGTCAATAGGAGATGGTGTCAAAGGACTTGCTGAAGTCCAGGTAGACTACATCCACAGCATTCCCCTCATCCAGCAGGTGGGTTACTTGGTCATAAAAAGAGATCAGGTTGGTCAGGCAGGACCTGCGTCTCCTAAATTCGTGCTGGCTGGGTCTAATCCCCTGTCTGTCCTGCAGATGCCATGTGATCGCACTCAAGATGATTTGCTCCATTAAAAAAATTATGCAGTTGAGTTTCCCACATTTGGGGAAATCGCAGGGATCAACACACCCAGAGTGCAGGTGATGAGCCTCACCCTGAGAAAACCACATGCCTGATAATGGTGTCTCCCCTGCCAGGAAAGTAGGAAAACACAGTACTGAATCTGGATGACAAAGATACTTTCCAAAGTTCTTACTGTTCACTTAAAAGCTCCCACTGACAGTAAGTCCTATCCACAGAGTTGACTGAGTTTTTATATTTTTTTCTTGCTAAATGTCTGTCTTACAGGGCAGTACATATAGAAAATCTCCACAATATAAAATCTCCTGTTTTGAGAGTCCAACCCAAATTATCCAGAAATTCCTCACTTATTTTAGCACAGTGGTTTTAAACAATTTTTCTTGTCAGCCTTTTTTGTCGAGGACTAATTTCAAGAGGTACCAAAACTATATTATTTGCTTAATTAACGTGCAATCAGATCTCTCTTTGAGTATAGAAAATCATAATGTAAAAAGTAAAAAGCAAGACTATAAATCTAAAGATGTTACACTTAAAGAGTTGAGTAGGACTTTTCTGAAGAACCCCCACCTCTGCAAGCTATCTTGAGGCCTTTAGTTCTTCGACAAGTACTTAGCTTTCCAGTAAAGAGAGATTTTATGTCAGATACATCTATCTTTCAAAATAGTCCTACCTGTGGGCTGCAGACCCCCTTGTGAAACTTGCTTTGTTGTTCCCGAGTTTTTTCCTGTTAACTTTGTTTCCTATATTGTGAAAGATATGGTTTGTGCACTGTTGTCCAGTCAAAATTGTAAAAGAAACCTGTACCTTGGGCATTTCCAAGAATTTGAGTACCAGATTTGTCAACCAGCACCATCATTATCATGTTTAGTTAGAAATACTGAATATATTAATTTTTCACCTTCCATACTCTTCGTAGATCCCATGAGACACTTACCTCCTGGGAAGAAGATTAAAGTTCTTTAGGAATAGAATTTGGAGAAAGACACTAAAGAAGGCCAGGCACAGGTGACTGTCTCCACTACTGAAGTATAGGAGAGTTCATCTAAACAGAAGCAGAAGTGGTTTTTCCAAACATTTTGGACTCTCAAATCCTTCTTGGCTCAGCACAGAACTCTTCTCTAAGTCACTGTGATACTCATGGCCCCTCTCACATGCATTGCATCTCAGCCTTTGAACAATGCTTTTGGCCTTTGGACAATGCGTTTTGTTTTAAACTGCAGGAGACACAGTAAATTTTAGGCCATCTCCACTATGCTTGCATGAAATGAGCCACAAGAGGGAAACTGTGAATGTTAGTCTGTCTTAACCCTGGTCATCACCAATTTTCATCACATAAACAAATTATGACACATATCTTCAGTTCTTCCTCTTTTTATTTTAAAATATTCCATGAAAATATTGAATTTTAAAATACTCCGTAAAACTTGTCAGTTCTCATCCTTCTATTCCAACAATCAGATTATAGGCGTGAAGTGTAGAGAAACACAAGAAAGTAGTGTGGAATAAAGTTGAGGAAATGGGATGCTTTGAATGCTGTTCCAGTAATTCATGTTAGTACTTTCTTATCAAATATTGTCAAGTAGTAAAAATTCAAACTTTTTCACTACAGGAAATTTTGAAATGAACATTGACAGGTAAAGGACCGATCCTAAAAACTAATGACTTTTATTACTGTATAATGGAAAAACCTTTTTCATGGGAAATGCACCTAGTTATCTACTAGACAAAAATAAAAATAACACTAAAGAAATCCAATATATGGTCTGAATCCAGTCCCTTTGTTCTGTCCAATCTACTGGTGGCAGAGATGCACAATTTTACTGTATGAAATCAAAAGAAATCTGAAAACCAACAATACGTGTAGTAACATGTTTGCTAATAGATAGAGACATAAAATGTTTTGTCTGCAGTGTATGGTCTGTGTAATACTATTGACAGGTTATTCATATTCCTATCTGTTTGAAATACTGATAAAATTTCAGGGCATGAACTGTTCACATTTTTTCTTCTTCAGTGCAGAATGCATTATATGCTGTTATTTAACAAAGTAAAACATCAAAGTTGTGACACAAGGGAAACCAGTTTATGTATACAGAATTTCAAAATAAAGCTCTGGGAATTGAATGAAAGGAGAAATAGTAACCTATGCCTTGGTTGTCTTCTCTGTCCTCTCACTTTTTACAGCCCATGCATAAATCAATGTACTCAGTACTCCAACTACTTATTTATTTTCTATGTGGGATGCTTTGTCTCCTTTCTTTTTTGTGTTTCTTCCATTTCAATTCATACCTGCCAGTGTTAGATGACAACACCTTTATTATGGTAAAATTTATTTTTACATTCACAAGATAGGTCATTGATTCCTCTGCTGACTGTCTGTACTGTATCTAAGCTGTGTGCTAACCTGGATGCCTAAAGATACTCCTTGTTTAGTCACTAGCTTGTGCTGTGTGGCAAGTTGGCCTGTTTGACACATTTATTACACAAGATTTCCTTATACTGCCATGTATTTGCCCATCGTAGCTTTTTAGGAAGCTTTTTGTGACCTAAACATGTATCTGCATGCTGCTATTCATTGGGATGGAATAGCACTGTGGAGGAAAGAGCAGCAACAAATGTATCCACATTTGTCTATCTTGCCTGTGCTGGTACCTCTGGGCCATTCTTCCTTCCTCAAACTCCCTCTCTTCATGCAGGTAGCAGTAGGATACAAATTTGACTTGAAGACTGGTCTGTACTGGAATTCCACAAAAGTCTTGTCAATATTCCTTTTTTTTCCTCTACTCTTGTCATGCCAAAAGTTCCAGTATGGGAACACTTAGCACAGAATCTCAGTCTAAGAGATTTTCTGAATAGGCCTCTTTTCCACAGTTGCTCAACTAGGCTGTCATATGCAACAGAAACCTTCCGATGAGCTGGAGGAATTGTGGCACCCACTGGCTCATGCATACCAGGTGTGCTGCCAGCAGCTGAAGTGTTTCCTTGGGTCCAGCTCTCACTCCCAGGAGCCCATTATCAGACCACAGAGGAGGTCCATGAAAGGTTATGGGCAATACGGCTTTCAGAACTAAAGTATCTTCCTCTCAAACACACTGTGTCTCAGTAAATCCACATTATTAGAAATCTAGGCTCTAGAGGAATTCATAGAAAGATAATGAGGAAGAAATTACAAAGAAATCAAATGTCAGGGTCCAGTAATTCAGCTGTTTCAGAGAGGCAAGAGTAATTTTTCCTGACCGGGATTTTCAACCTGAAATATTGTCCAGGAGTGGTTCTCAGACCCTCTTTATGCAGCACAAACTGAGGAACTAGCTATGAGAAGCAATCTGTTTTGCGGTTAACACACTCAGCCAGGATGCATAAAAAAGGTTTAATTTCTTCCTCTGACTAAGGGGAATTAAAACTCTTCTACTCTGACTGAAATAATTGAATATTAATTGGGCCATGAAGAAAGAACAAAAGGCCTGCATGAGAGTTAGAGCATTTATGTAGGTGTCAAGGCATGTTTAAACATTTTTATAATAATTATCCACTGAAGCTGAGCATCAGTTCTCCCTGGTGAATGTCCTTCTCTTCTTGTTCTCTGCAAGCAGCCTTCAACACCTTCTGAGTCTAGTTAGCTAGACTCATATACAAAGTCTTTTTTCAGAGTCTTTGTCAGAGACAAAGAAAATAATGTGAAAAGCATCTAAAGAAGTGAGTTTCCTGAAGTATTGTGGTTGTTCAATAGTTTTGCAACCTTGCTTCCATGAATTCTTCCTCATTGATCTCCTTAAAAATGTGGCAGCAACTGTCTGACTTCAGTAATTTTTTGTTTTTCTCTGTCTCTTCTTATGGATAAAGAAGGTTGCAGCACCTCCTAGTATTCACACATTCAGGAACATATAGATGAATAAAAAAAAAAAGAAAAAATAATTGGAAGAGCTGATTTTGACAACAAGATCTCTCATATATTTACAATTGGAAATGTCTATAATTTACCTAATGCTGCGGTACTTTCTCAAACAATACTGAGTCTCTCAAGTTGTACATAATAGATTGATAGATAGAGACATTGGTATTTTTGCAAAATGATGCAAATCTTGCAAATCTTGTCCTTTCATGCTTTAAGGAGTCTTTCAATGGTTGTTTGCACAAGGCTAGAGCTCTAACAAGGACGTTGAGGATGGAGAGAGTCCTGGTTTTTCACAGAAACCTACATTCACAGATTGCCTTAATGCAAAAATTAGTCCTTGAGTAGAGAAAAGCTGGAATGGGAGAATAAGGATAGAGTTCCTGTATTAACTGTGACAGCATATCTCTGCTTCTTTCTGTCCCGTGCTACAAATCATCCTTTCTTGGGACAGTAAGATGCAGAGAGGTTGTATCTATCAGAGCATGACTGAAGGCAGGGATGAGACATAATTTATGGGGCACCCCAAAAGAGAGATGAAAAGTTCCTAGTAATGGGGTTAAGGTGCTCAGCAGAAGGCAATAGTAGAAGACAAGGTGGAAAGCTACAAGCAGCTCAAATAAGAGGAGCTACCATATAAATAACAATGGAAAATGTGCATTTTGCATTGAAGGAAACCACAAAAATTTGCATCAAGATTAGAATAGGGCAACTGCTTGGTTCTGCGACAATGCTGAACTAATACAGCATTAGCAACTGTCCTTTCAGCCATTTTGTCAATTATGATTTTTGTCTAAAACTGAAAACTTCTGTTTCTAAAGTAATTGACACCTGGAAGTAGTACTTGGTTATCAACTGAGAACAAGGGTGATTATTTCCCCAGCAAAGCCTTACTAATGTCACTGCTGATTCTGCCCTTGTCTCTATTCGTCTTGACACTTATCTCGTGCTTTTTCTGCATCTGATTTTTTTCTTCTCAGTTATACTAGCTGTGGAAAATTAGACTCATTTTTATAAGAGACTGTGGGAAGGACACTGGAAGATTATTTATCTTATTTTTTCCTTTTACAAATACATGGTGTAGACCTTATGAAACTAATCATGGTTTTTAACCCATTCTTCAAATAAATAAGTAATATGAATTTTTAAAACTCCTATCACATTGTCCATATAAGTGGTAGGAATATCTGAGTTAGAGATGAAAGCCCATATTATTTGTGAAACAGAGACAAAACTTACAGAGAAAGTTCGTCTCAGAAGCCAGGGACATCATCTAACTAGTTAAATACTGCAAAATATATTAGCAACTCCAGTCAAGATTCAAAATATCTATAACATGTGATCACCCTCTGTCTCCTTTTAAAACATAACTAATGAACGGAAGTTCATTAGCTCAGTGCCTCTGCTTTCTAAGTCAGAGACCAGCAGTAAAGAAAAAATCAAAGTATATAAGTTTTAGCAAATACATTTCAAATGTCTCGGTTAACTCAAATTAAACAAATTTGATTTGCAAAATGTGACAAATTGCCAAATTGCATCAAGAAGACACACAAGGAAAAAAATGATTCTTTGCATATTAAAATCCAATGCTTTTAAAGGCTAAAGGCAGAGTTTTCACATTTTGAATGCCACTATCTTGCTAACAACTCCGTAGATTTCAACTTCACAGCACTAATACATTGCTTCATAGTTACTGCTTCTACTTGAATTCAGTCTTGTTTTTCATTCATCTCAGTTTCCTAATATTCAGCTAAATAACACCATTAACCCAGAGTATTTTAATTCCAGACATAAAAATGTAGAAGTGAGTGCCTTTAGTCCAATATTTTCTTTAAATGGTACCTTTCAAGGGAACATTATTTAAAGAAAATAATGACTCAAGATAATGCAGAACATAGTACTTACATACCACCATATTTTAATAAATTCGGAACACAAAACTACAACAGTAGAAGGAAAGGATTTTAGCTGCTAACTTTGCTATTAATAGTGTATTATTCACCAAGCAAAAGTGGCCAAGCTCAGTCTTGTGCTTAACAGGTACAGCTCTATTATAATCATGTTAGATATTTCACAGCACACAGATGATGTCAATTCAAAATGCTGAGTTGCAAGTACTACTTTCTATTTCTTCAGACAGTTACAAAGATTCAAGAAGGCTGGGAGTTGAAAAGCACATACAGCAGCATGTAATCATTATCAATAGTCCAAGGTCAGTGACATCCAATCTTAATGTTGGCTTTTTTGACCTTTTTTGTTCACTTCCTGACCTGTAAAACAGAGATAACACTTTACTTACATATTAAGATCCTCAGATCTTAATACAAAAATACAAAAAAGAGCACCATTGTATGCAACATATATCTCTTTCTTCATATTATTTTTAATTTTTTCCCTCTGCTACATACACAAAAAATATAGATTTTTTTAAAACTAGATTATAAATTCTAATATGCATTCACAGTCATATACAGTCAAACCAGCCAGATTAACTTTGAGACTTGAGAAAGAAATTAATTTTTGCATTAGCTGGAAAACAGATTTTACATCAACGTCGAAAATTGAGTCATGGATTTGAAAACTCCCGTGATTTTCGTTTAATACATTAATAATTTTTGTTATTATGTTTGTGAGCCATTTCTCATTTTTTTATGTATAAATAACATAACAAAACCATTACTATGGGAACTCTGTAGCTTAGCAGGGTACTCAAGTTATTCAGATGTGCTAAATGTTCCTATTTTCTGTGAAGTGTGTGCCTAGAAACAAAAAAGGACATAATATTACATTTTTTTAGTAGCATAAGAAATCATTAAGAAAAACAGAACTGACAAAAATATATAAAAGAAATAAAGAGCACAAAGCAGTAGCTATATGTATATTCAATTGCTAGTAACAGCTTTGAACAACTAAATAAGATACCAAATCTCATTGAAAAATCAGTTCTCAGATTTTGACTCTGTCCCAGCCTCCTTGTTTTGCTGCAGGTAAAAGCGATGGCAGCCTGCATGAGGCAGAGATGCTGCTGCTCCCTGAGATGCAGCTATAAGGAACCAGATAAGGACATACACTGGCTCTGCACCCAGCCATAATTACAGTGTCTTTGCCAGAAGTAGTGCAGAAAACAGCCATTAGACTAAACATGTCAGAGGGAACTGCCAAAAAAACCTGACAGATGTCAAACCAAGAGACAATCACCTTGTGGTCTGGTTTGATCTATGCCAAGACAGAAATAAGATAGCCAAGCCTGAGAAGTCTGGTGAGGTAAGGGACATGGAGTGAGGTTCTCCTTGATCAGCTTTGAGTTCAAAGTCTTGCTAAGTCTTCTCTAGTGGAGTTGTTTAATTTATGAAATGGGAGTGAAATCCTTACAACTATTACGACATGCTACTCTGAATGTAAGCAGCTTCCTACATTCATTACTTGCTTTATTTCTGATAATGTATGTGGTGATATTGAAGGCAGCATTATGCACTCTAATACAAGAAATTGATATAATTTTGTTCTTACTGAGACATGTAAACAGACCACACACTGAACTTCAAAAGATAAACTGTTCAATGATATTTTGAATGTTTTGAATCATAAGGTTGTAGTGCAAAATCACACACAACCCAACTAGTGTGTTTGTGAATGTTTTTTTAAAGTTTTCTAAAGCTTTAAAAAATGAGAAGTAGGATATAAAAATTCCATTCAAACTGGCAGATCATTCTTTGTACAGGTAGCATTACTTGTCCAGTAAAATTGCAATAGTTTCTTGTTTGAAATACAATTCAACTTTTTAGGTTGGTTTACTGTTGGGAGCTCCCAATTTTTCTTCTACTTTCAAAGTCAGCTCAAAAATGCAACTAGAAAACTTGGAGCTTAGAAATTAAACATTCTTTTCATTGCATGTTACCCCAAGGATTTTCCTGTGTGGTAAAAAATTTAGGCTGCAAAATCTAATGAGTCTTAGGAATGAGGAAGTGCAGCTTTAAGTGTTGACTGGGACACAGGAGGGAGGTTTAGGAGACACTGATCTTCAGTTAGAGCTCAGGGTTTCTTGGAGAAAACCCAGAATTCACAAGGTAGGTAGGCTTATGTTTGCCTGTATTCAGATGACAACTGTCAATAACTTCCAACATGTAAAAATCTCATCTAGAGAGGGTATAGGAATGCTGACAGACTCTGCATTAGTGGAAATTCATGGATGAAGCATTTTGAGAGTCTTTAGCTCATCTGAGGTTAACAAATCAAATACAAATGTGTTCCTTTGCCAGTTGGAAAATCAATATTCAATTGTTCTAAAGATTATAATTTTCCATGAATTCTGTATTTTTGCTGATTTTCAGAAAGATCTGTTAGAAAAATATTACCAGAGGTAGGGTGAGAATACACATCTGGAACTAAGAATATTGTAAGAATAGTAATTAATAAGATTGAATATAGAGAAATTTTACACAAATGTAATAAAGAACATTTTACCTTCCTTTCTTCTCATCTCCTGATGGCTTTCTCTCTCCTGCACTGTGGTCCTGGCATTCTGGAAGCCCTTTCAGTTCTTGACTCAAATGGAACAGTTTGCTGATATTGATGTCAGAGTCCTGAAACAAAACTAAAAAAATTATCATACCTTTGCATTTTCATTTCCTCACTTGCAAGACTTGAGTTGCAGTTTGTTTCAGGCATTACACTTCAGTTTTAAAATAACATATGAGCAATAAGTTTAATGGAGCATAGAATACCTTTGTGTATGAAACATGCTCAGAATCATTTTTGCCATCTAGATTGCTCAAATGATGCTTTATCTAATATACACAAGTCCTGAAAGTGGAAGTTGTTTATACTATTGAAATATTCTGCAGTTTGGTTTCTTCATTTTTGAATACTCTGATGACAGGGAGAATAAGTGAAGTCTAAATCGCATGCCAGAACACTGTCTTCCTTGCTCTGCTACAGGTTTTTATGTGTAGTAACTACCAACTTTTCTCTTTTGATAATCTCTATTGCCCTCTCAGCATTTCTTTGCCTGCAGTACCTTCTAGCTGGTTTCACGTTATCTTAATACTCTGGGCACAGAACTATATTTCAAAGTATAATTCTTGAATAGCCAGATAACAGCACCACTTAATACAAGTCTGCAAGTATAGCAGAATTCAGCACAACCCTGTTGGCTATTGGAGAGTTGACAGCAATCACAAGGAGAAGGCAAGGTCAGGATTCTCTTATTTTGTGGCTAGTTTGCCATGAGTGGTAACTACAAAGCTGGAGCGGAGCATGCACTCTGTATGTGCTTGTCTCATGTGCCTGGTACATTGTCTCACATTGCTTACTTCCTCAGAGACAGTAAATCAGAGTAAATCATTCTACATTTGGGAGGTCATAAAGAGAATAACTCTCAACAGTTTTCATTAAAATAGTGCCAGGAGCAGAAAAATTGAGGATTCTATGCACGTGTAAGAGAATATTTCACTTGTCAGATATGTGACCAACATGGAAGTGTGATGAGTAGTTAAAATGAGTTTTTCTTTACTGAAAAATGAGAATTGGTTATCAAAGAATTAGAAGCAGTAACTGCTTTGAGAGAGGACAAGTTATGCATAGCCAGATGGATGGTCCATTACAAACAAGCTGCTTTAAGGAAAAATTGAAAGCAAATAGGACAGAATAAGTTGACAGTAGGAGTAAGTAGCCAAGTAACAAGGGAAGAGAA
Source organism: Calyptomena viridis (assembly GCA_013390005.1). Classification (NCBI taxonomy): domain Eukaryota; kingdom Metazoa; phylum Chordata; class Aves; order Passeriformes; family Eurylaimidae; genus Calyptomena; species Calyptomena viridis. The sequence goes on along the minus strand of WEIV01010946.1, from coordinate 33,577 downwards.
AAGGAAAATCCAGTAAGATAGAAAGAAATGGAGATGAAAGATTAATTATTCCAGATCAAGGTGGATAACCTACATTATTTGCACCTTTTCTTCTTTGCATCTGACTACATACAGGACCCTAAGTCTTCCTTTTTCATCAGTATGCACCACTTCCAAATATCTAATCATGTTTGTACTGTTACAATATGCTAGTTGAGAAGAATTAGATTGACTTTGTACATCCCATAATGTCCTTTCTTTGATCTTGTCAGCCTCAAAAGTGAGCTCATCAAAGCATAAATATTACTTAGGAAGCCTTTTAGCTCTGCCAGGCTGTTCTTCCTCCTGAAGAATTCCTACTATTACTAAATTCAGGAGGGAAAAAGTTTTATTTTTATTTAAGATAAATAAAAACAAATGCAGATTTTCAGCTGTTGTTGAATTGTTTTACAGTTGTTGAAGAACTTGCTGTGTGAACAATCTGAAGAAAAGCACGTGAAAAGTACATGAGATCACTGATGCTTTCCTAGAAGAATGAAGCAAAATGAAGAAAATCTAAAACCACTGTGTTGCCAAGGTCTTGGATGTAAGAAACAAGGTCTATCATGAACAAAGCGATTCCTCAAAAAAGGAAAAAAAAAAACAAAACCAAACCCCAAAGAAACCCCAAAAACCAAAAAACCAACCAAAACCAACCTGATGTAACTACCTGCTAATACCAAATATTCTTGAGTCACACCTTCCCAAATACCAAAAAATGAATGACCTTGTCTCTGACTTAGGTCTGGTGTTCAACTGTGACACAGAAACATCTAACACAAGAAGTATAGCTTTTTAGTCTTTTATGAAATAAAAATTACCACAACATCAAACGGTGTAGAAAAGCTGGTTTAGAAACTACATTAACATGCCAATTAAGGGAATTTTCTCACTATTTTTGCTTCTGTTTGACTTCATGCTCCTGCAATGAAAAGATGCCAAGGGTTTAAAAGAAGTGTTTTCTAAAAATATAAACTATATGCACAAAGGTCAGGCGTTCATTACTGTGAGTTATTTCTACCTAGCAAAAGCATAAGAGAGAGAGTGTGCACTTTCCTCAACATCTATACTTCAGCAAGCCTGTAAAGAACGTGCGAATTATGTGTACATCCAGTCCTTTTAGAATTTATAGTAGTGAGAAATAATGTGGGAAAAATCATACTAAATCACATACAAGCTGTGAAATGCATTTTTATAAACTAGAAAACAAAGTATTGTTATTTTAGCAGGAAAAAATGAGCTTCATAAGAGGCACCACTGACTTCAATCACCTGTTCAATGAGCTTGCATGAAGGGCTACTGGTTGCAACCCTAGCAAATACGCAGTGGAAAAGAGACCTAATTCATATAGCTCTCTGCTGGAAATCATCAACCATTACCACAGAATAAAGCGTACTCATTCACTCGATCTCAATACACAAGAACGGATGTTTCCTAATTAGAATCTAATAGAAACTCATCAGCATTATGTATCTATTAGATTTGCAACAAGAAGACAAATTCCTCTTTGATATCTCTAAATGTTATCATCCAATATTAGCAATTAGAGCACAGAAAATTTTCATAAGACTTGGTGGTAAAAAGATACTTCTGTTTGATAATGGTAATAGAAATAGAAAGCTTTATGATTTCTTACTCAATGTTTAACTTAGACCATATACACCTAAAAGAAGCATTAGGAACAATGTTTTCTTAGTAAACAAATATTACAATATATTATATATAAAAACTCCAACTCTTCAACATACATCACCAAAGAGAAATACTTGTTTGGTTCTGCTGTTGATTGGTTTTTGTTTTTTTTTAACCTAACCTGGAAAAATTGGTTGTTTTAGGAATCCAAAACTTAGGCATCATGAACTGGGTGCTGATGATTCTGTGGAAATGCAAGTAAAGAAGTGTTCACTGGTGAATTGAAGGAACATGCTCTATGTACATTGATGCCTAAGAGGCAGGTGGAGTACCTATTTGTGCTACTAAGAGTGTGCATTAAGCACTTAAATGTTTGTGTTTTTTTGCTTTCTCTGTGTTACTTTCATTGGACTCACACTTCTGAAAACCATTTAATCTAACATATCTTTTAACGGTTGTATATAATGCAGTAAAATCTGACTGACACAGAGTTATTTTAGTGTGATTTTTGTCAGACTGCATAATTAAACATACCCATCTTATTGCTGCTTCTTTTTCCTTGTCCTTGCCCATGCCCTGGAAATCACCATCATTTTGTGCCTCTGGACAAATACTTAATGTCTGCCCAAGGTGTTGTTATGGGCTTGTTGTGGTTTTAAGTAGCCAGAGTTTTTTATTAGCTGGGGGGGGCTAGGAGAGAGGCTTCTTTAAGAAGCTGCTAGAGTTTTTCTCTGCTCTAAGCTAGNCCCCCCCCACCTGCCTTCCCGAGCTGTTGGGGGAAGGTGAAGGATCTTAAAAGGGAGGGGTGGGGGGGAGAAAGGTGTCTGTAACAACTATCAAACTGCTCACCCTTAAACCCTTAAGCTCTGATTTTAGTAGTAGTTGTAGTTGTAGTAGTAGTAAATTCTTAACATTCTAAGTTAGAGCCTGTTTTGCTTGTGTGAAGTAGTTAATAAACAGTTGCTTGTAATCCTTATCACAAAAGTCGAGGGGTTTTTTTCCCTTCTCTGAGAAATTTTAGATCTATGTGTGGGCTCTCGGCTTTTAGCCAGAGTCGAATCATGACAGGGCTTGAAAGTAAAATTTATATTAAATAATGGTGGGTATGATCTGAGATAAGTATTTCCAAATTGAATCTAGTATTGTATATACCTGATATACTAGTAATCCATAATGAATTTAAGATCCAACAAGCATTTTAAGACTAATCACCAATGGTCAGATTGAATAACCTCCTTTTCAGTTTGTGATGTGCATTGATACTTTTGGCATATCTACGGGTTAAAATATTAAATTAAACATTTTCTAACCAAAATCACAGTATCTATACTTCAGAAAGAAACATTTTAAGGCTAATACATCCATTTGTCTATTTTGTCTATTTTTTAGGAGGCAAAATGAGAAGCGTAGTGCTATTTTAATGAAAAATTATTGTAATAATAAAAAATCACATTTTAAAGGATATTTAAGAATGAAATTTCATAGAGTATACAATTGTTAAGGTTGTAAAAGACCTTTAAGATCATCATGTCCAACTGTCAACCTAGTACCACCACCATGTTCACCACTAAACCATGACCTGAGGTGCCACATCTACATGGTTTCTGAACACTTCTTGGGACAGTGGCTCCACCACTTCGCTGGGCAGCTTGATCCAATGGCCAACCACCCTGTTCACACATAAATTTTTTCCCAATATCCAATCCAAACCTCCCGTGTCAACCTGAAGCCATTTCCTCTGGTGGTTTTTGTCTTTGTTCATTTTTTGGTTTGTTTTAGGGTTTGTTTTTTTGTTTGGTTTGCGGGTTTTGTTTGTTTAGTTTTTAGTGTTCTTTACATGCAATATATAAATTAACTTCATGGTTTTTTTAATTAAAATGTTACCTCAGTCAACATTACATAGATGAAATCAAAGTAACAAATACCCTCAAGCAAATATATTAGCCTTTCTCTCAGTCTCTTTTACAGTCCATCCCTTTAAGGTCAGGTTTTAAGATGTTTTAGCTGCTGTCCTAATTCTAAGCAGTTGGTAATTTCCTCATTAATTTGGCTCAGCAGTCTGTTTAAGATGACAAAAGATGAAGGCTATGCAAAGGAAGATAAGACTTTTCAAAGCAGTATGACATTCACAGTAAATACTGTATTCTTGAATGTCACCTGAAAATCTAGGGATCAGAAATCAGTAGCAATTAAAGACCACAACATATTCTGTATCCACTAAACTCACTGTATCTTGATACAGTTGCCACCATTTGTCCAATTTTCCATTTAAAAGGCTGCACTGCAGTGACTCACTCTTGAGGTGAAAAAGTCTTAGATCACACAAAAGCTTCTTCAAAGTGTTTCCCTCTCAGCCAGAGTGAAGAGAAAAACAACATTATTTACCAGTGGTACCGTTCAACCCTCTATTCTCCACCGAAAATACAGCCACTACTGTGAACTTGAGCTAGAAGAGAAAGGCATGTATTTTCAGCCTCAGTGGCGTGATGTTCGCTGTGCAAGGTGGCCTTAGTTTTATCTGTATCAACCCACCTTCAGTGCCCTTTATGCATGCCCAAGCACCAAACACCAATGCAAGTTTCTAGTACCACGGGTCATATTGCTCATGCAAAAGCTATTAACTTCCCTTCCAAGCATTCTGGTGAGACACTGGTGCCACTTTAGCAGTGTCCGTAATGGATTTCTGGTTGCAGTTGTGTTGCAGGAGCATAAAATGCTACTACATGTACCTGCAGTCTCATTGCAACATCCTTCCTGTAACTGGTGTTCCCTGCATCCTCATGTCCATTGGCAAAACTGCACATGACATTCCTCTACTCTCATTCTATCAAAGAGGTCTGGGTAAATCTGAGTGCTTTCAAGGAGGAGGTTGATTCTTGCTTTTGATTGCATTTTTTGTCTTTTCCCACTAAGTTAATTTGAAAGCAACAGGCTGCAGAAGGGAATGTGTATGATGGTGCCAGCAAATCTGTCCAATAATGTCCAGTGGGGAAGTGATGATAATGCACTTAGAGAGGTAGTGGTTTATGTTCTTAAACAAAAACTTAGACATCTTAGGAAGGTGTACCAGGTCCTGTCGTTATTAGCTATGCTACTTGCAGGTTGTTTATTTTAGTCAACGCTTCTTCAACCTTCTCTCAAACTCCCCAGTAGTATAGCAACATGTAAATGTCCTGCATTATGTTTTATGTTTAATAACAATTACAAGAAGAATTACACCTTTGAGTCCTTGTAATAATAACTTTTTCTTTTGTTTTCCTGCCAATTAAGAACTGTCCTGAACCAGTTTATCCACTTCTTTCCTTACTTAAAAAAACAAACCAGAAAATACAGCTGGATAACTGTTCAATTTTAGTTAACTTGCTTTGATAGCTAATGTTCCTACTATTTCACATTCAAATGCTTGTTTGTATAACATAATGTATAGGAAGTAATGATTTTTAATCTGAGAGGTCTGATGTCTGTGATATTATTTAGAAGAGAAAGCAAGGTCAGGAAAGAATAGCAGACCAGGTGTTGAAAGTAATGTGTATTCTGGCTGTCTAGGATCCTTGAAAATTTTGTGATTTGAGGAAACACACTCTTTAAATTGTGCTCAAAAATTACAAAGGCTTATTCTTCTCTTCCCCCTCCTTCTCTTTCTTTTCACTGACTCCTTCACCGATTTCCCTATCTATAACTTGGCCCCAGGCATGGATGAACTCATCTTGGAAACAAACAAGAAGTGAGAAAGAGAAAAATGTATGTGAAGATGTTTTACATTCCCTGAAGCCCTGGTATTCAACCCTCAAATTCCCTGTTTGTTTGAGAACGTAATGCTATTAAAACCTGAGAAGAATTACAAGCTAAACTTAGGCTTTTAGTGTTGTCACTTGTGTACTGCATTTTCTACTCTGTCTGTTTGAAATATGTCTTAACTTCTAATATCTGATACTGAAATTATATCAGAGGTATAGGAGATCAAGCCAGAGTACACAGCCACTGTGAAAGGTTTGCTTTCCTCTTGGATATGGACATGAAAAAAAATTTTAGGATTTTTTTTTCTTTGCGTTTGATGTGCAGTTCTTATATCTCACTCTACTGCAGAGAGCCTGAACAGCCTGAATCAACCTGACGGTCAAACCACAGAAGACATCACCCACTCACTCATGATCCTCAAAGCAGAAAGGAGGGCACTTCAGTAAGAATAGAAAAACTTTCTTGATGTGTCAAGTATGTCAGTTTTCTGTGCAAAGTGAGAACTGAGGCTTCACAGGGTAAATCAGTTCAAGAAATAACAAAGAACTTTTATCCACTAGAGTGAAAAGAAAAAGCAGGCAATCTTTTTAAAACATAGCTTTCATTCAAGTGAAATGATTAGTGTCTACTCACGCCCTTAATTTTGAAAGATTGAAATGCAAATAATTGCATAGTGTTACTTGAATTGTTTTTCAATATATTAATCAAAATTCCTGTCTTGGACTATAGTGTTAGCTAATACTTCGCTCGTGTCCACATGCATTTCCATTTTAACAGTTGTTTATGCTTCCCCTGATCCACTTTGGGCAGGCTTTGACTGGAAAGATTGCATGGGCTAGTTAAAAAAAAAAAAAGATAGAGTACAAAGGATAAGTTCCTCTAGCTGTCTTTAACAGATTCCTATAATAAAAAGGAGAATTTCTTCTTCCTAAATCCAGTGAGCATACATGACAGCTAAAAGAGGGTGATTTGTTTAATACAACCATTTCTCCATTCTTTATTCACTATGCAGAAGAAATTGGACAGTAAGTTTGCATAGGTCCTTAATGTTCAGGGTGTCAGGAAAGCATCTGAAAAGCAACATGTGTAACATCATCTGTTCTTCATAATGAATTGAATTGACATGATTCCTTTAGAATTCAGCCCCTTGAAAGACCATTATTTAGCAGTGTCTCTGTAAGTCACTCTCTGGAAGACCATCCCCACTGTGAAATATCTTGATAGAGACTGTATTTTCTCAGGTGGGCTACACGGGGTTGATTGAAACTCCTTTCTAAGCTGTTAAGATTTGGAGTAACTCCACATAATATCAGTCTTACAACATAGGTAAATTTTGTGCTCTATGTATAGCTAAGGTATATCTAGAGTATTGAAAAAAGGAGACTTTCAGGTCTGGAAGAACTACAGGTTATTTCGCTACTTAAGGTTAATCCTTGAGAGAAATCAGTTTAAGAATCTGTATGGATGTCACTAAACTACTCAGTTGTGGTTTTTCGAGGTAGTCAATGATTTTGTATTTTAAGCTAGATATGCATTTATAATAAAGAGTTGTTCTGATCTGATGTTAGTTTTCCTGTCAAACTACAGACATGCCCACAAAAATAGTATTTGAGAGGTGTTATTTTACTGTCATGAGAAGCAAATGCACTATAAACACAGCTTCAAGCAAAATGTAGCATATTGAATATATATTCACTTAATCTACTTGTTAAATACCCACTCAGACTATAAACAAATAGATACTTGAAGCCTCTGCATTATTTGAATTTCTATTTGGATTTAGTGACAATTGCTTTCGATTTTCAATGGCATTTATTTTATTGTTTAGGTTTTTTGTCTTTTTTGTTTCCCCTTAACTGACGTGCTTTCAAAAATTATGTATTGAAACATAAACAGGAGGAAACCTCTACTAGCTCCTCCTTTTGCAGCAATAAGGAGGAAATTTCTTTATGTGAACCACGAGATATGTCTGCTGCCTGAGTGGGTTGGATATCAGATGCATTCATACACAAGAGCATAACATATCAGTGATATTTAGAACTAGTGAAAAATGATGTGTTTTTCATGAAATCACTTTAATTTTTCACAGGAAAAGATGTGCTAAAATGAACACAGAGTCAAGATGTTTAACCCTCTCTCTGACACTGGTGGACTCAGCCTCACGACTCAAGAAAAGCCCTGTCTATTTCTTCCCACTTAACTTCAACACCTCAAAAAATATTTCAACACTCACCTTTCAAACTCACTTTTCTGCTGAAATGTGGATGTATGAAGAGAAGGCTTTGCTAGGGTTTTCTTAATAACTACATTCTTTAAAAATAGAAATTCGAATAATTTTGCTTTAAAAAAATTAGGGAATGAACTAATACTGCTAAAAGCAGCAAAATACCTTGGCTTAGAATACAACCTCTCTCATAATTTATCTGAAACAACTCTGTTGGTTTTGATGGGCCTTTGGAACTGTTTTGAACCCGCTGTTCAGCAGCCATAGAGCACCTAAAGAGAATTTAGGTAAAAGTAAATGTAACATAGAAACTTGGTTAGCATACAGCAGGAAAAAAACAAAAACAAAAACAAAAACCTAAAAATTATTAAAACTTTTGCTGTTCTGCAGACCATATATTAACAAAACAGCCAACATTCCCTGAAGTGTGTCATGTGAGTATACAGTAAGATTCGGCTTGTTATAATCAAAAACTACCACATCATCTCAAACGTGTAGCTTTCTGTTATTTTTGGAGTTGCTGGTCCCTTTATGTTTCATAGCAGAAGCGTTATCATGCATGTTATAAATAAAATTAAAAATCAAATCTGTGTGGTTTTGTTTTTGTATTTTAAAGGAAAAGTTATAAACTTTGTTAGGTGTAGATTTGTATGTGGTTATATGTCACACACAGGCACAAAGAGTCAACACAAAGAAGACTCAGAGAATCTTTTTGGTATGTTTGGCTTTCATCAGTAAACAAACCTTTTGACTCTTATTATCTATATTGATGCTTTAAACAAACTCATGCTACAGCTTGAAAGAACTGCATGTATTATCAGAAAGTACACTGAAGAGCACCAACTTTCCAGTTACTACATCTAATCTCTCTCTGCATCTCCTGCTCAGAGTTTGTGTGTATGCATATATTATAAGATAATTTGGTTCATGGTGTAGAGTGGGTTATCTGCAAAATTGCGAGCCCTTACTGACAAAGAAACCTGATCCACTTCTTAATTACTTTCTTGATAAATGAGTTTGACTTGCAAGGTCTTTATTACCATGGGACGAACAGTAGAGATCTTTTGACCCCTATAAAGTTTTCCAACAGCCTATGCCATAATAATAAGAAAAGAGTTAATATTCACTGCGTCAAAAGCTGATTTGTGCCAACAATATTGTGTTGTTGAAGAAAAGAAGCTCACATGTATAGATATGAGAACTGGCAGTAAGACTCATGGAAAAGCTAAGATGATTTGGTCAGGACTGATCAGACTCAGTAAGAATACTGTATCCTAGTTTGGGTACCACATCTCAAGACAAGTGTTGAAAAAGTGAATAAGACCACAGGAGAGTTAGAAGGAAAAAATCAAAGGTGTTGGAAGGAGAGAATGGAAAAACAAAAAAGCTATTATTAAATATGACATAAGAGAACCTGAAGAGTAGACAAGATAAACCACTCCAATTAAACTAAAGCTCTTGCAAAAAGCAAGTAAATGTTATCCATTGATAGAACAAGGAGCTTAATCATTGGTTTAGGCAACAGTAAACACAGAAAAACCTCTGTTTACTACAGAAGTCTTTATTTAGCAATGTTTTAATTATAAGGTCAATAAAAATAATTATTATTTATTCTATTGTTTTTATTTAGAAAACCTCTGACTTTATGCAGGAAAAGCTAAAGCTTTCTTAAAAAAAAAACAACATGGTCACTCAGGTGGCCTGACAACCCTCCTTTGCTGAATGGAGTGCGCCAGAAAAGATCTTGCTAGAGCAGTGCAGATGACTAATTTTGTATTATGGCAGAGGACAATAGCAGGCAACTTCCTGAAATCTTCTCTGAACCTCTCTCACTGTGACTCTGTATCTTTGTTTTGATAAGAAAACAGTAAAGAGGGATTGAACCACAGTAGTGTTAGATCTGATCAGAAGAAGAACAGGGTGTCACAGACAATATTGCTAGCATTTAGTATTGAAGAAATTGGAAGAAAGAGAAGGAATTGCTAAGTAATTGTAGCCCAGAGATTGAGAAAAATATGCTGCTTATATGACAGTTACATATACCAATTTTATCAGTGAAGAGTTTCCCTGTACTACAGGGCTCATTCTTAAAATATTGTGGGTCCAGTCTGTGCAAAAGCATGGTCTGACAGTGAGAGTACTTTTGGCAAGCTGTGGGCAGCAGTTGGGCCATGGTCAGGCACCAGTGCTGCCCTTTGCTCCAGTGGGTGGTGGGAGAAGCTGCAGGAAGGGGACAGTGTAGCTTGCTAGTATTGCAACTTGTCATGTGAAAAAGCAGATTGTTGAGAATTGGGAAAGAATGAAGTGTATTGTCAGACAAACAGCTACTGACTTCTCAAATTTCAAAGAAAAACCAGGCTCTCAGAGGAGAGGAGGGGTCTGTGACAGCCTTTACCTGATGTGGGGCAACAAAATTATTTTTACTCAGGTGTTGTTTCTTCTTCTTTTTGCAGTCAAGTGAGAACAGCATTCTGTTTGTGTTCATACACAGGACAGTGAGGTCTCACCTGAGTTTCCTAAACTGAGCACTGAGTGGTTTCCTGTATTGAGCACTAGGTGGTTTCCTGCATGTTGTTGGATAAAATTACGTCCAAATTTTTTAAATTTTTGCATACTAGGGAGTAACAGAAATTTCTGTCCAAAAATTAATCTGATTTAAAATGAAATTAAAATTCTATCATTTTTAAGGAGTTATTATATATAAAAATCAGATTTCCAGCTAAAAGGCATTGTAAAGAAACTACAAAGTAAGAATCATCTCTGTCTACTCATTTGAAGACAAAATTATGACGGAAGGGAAACAGTCACTTAGGACTTCCTTTTTGTTGTATTTTGAATGGATAATTAAATTTATAGATATGTGCATATTTAACAATGTTGTGCTCCAAGATTTACACACTTGCAACTATTGGAGTATTTTTTTAAATCACCTTAGTCACTTTATCTTAGTCCTGTCCAAAGAACATGTGAATTGAGGATAGCTGTGTGAAAATCAACACCTTCAATAAAAAGTTCATGAGTTCAATGACCGGAAAGAGGACTGGAGTTCACAAACTGGTTCAGTGACTATTTAACAACTTGCACTCGAGGTGTAAGATAAAAGTAGGGGAGTTTGAGATAATGCTCCCTTTTATATTGCCTACAAAGTATTGAAGCAATTTCATGTGCTATAATGAACTAGAAATTGGAAGTTGAAGTGAAGAACATGAAGTGCCATACACTTGTGTGTGGCTTAAAAAGCTTAGGAATAGTTATGGTATTGTCTGTGAATTTAATTTTGGGGTATTTTTGTTCACTTGGCATAGTTTTAAATTGTTTCTTCTTCTGATTTTGAGATGTATGATGTATCTTGGGGGAAAAATCATCATTATATTGTTGTACCTTTCTTCTTCATAAATTTAATTATTTTTGTTGAAAGATATTTATGCTAGAAAACAGTATTCCTTGTATAAGTTGACAGGAGCTGCTGACTTTCTTTTGATAGCTCAGTAACCCCTTCAAAAACAAAACATGACTCAAGGATGCAATCTCCAAAACCGCATTTGGAAAAAGGTGTTTCCTCAACTGAAAGTTGAGCCTATACATTAAAAATGTTAATGGCATAATAATACACTTCTCCATTCTGATTCCCAGTAACTTTTCTAATTTTAGTATTTAGTAGTGTGATTCTAATTTTTTTGAGGACTAAGTGCCTAGTATCTAGTTAGTTGTATATTTGGCCTGACTCTTGCCACCATCTGTGCCATGTCTCCAATAGCTCCCACCGAACTCTGTGAGCTCCCATGGTTTTACTCATGCAGAAAATTATGGCTCTTTAATTTTTAGTTTATCAAACTTTAAACACAGATTTAATCTGTTAGCCTGAGTCAAAAACGAATGGGAATCTATGTAAGAAAATGTGTGCCTTGCTCCATAGTCCATTATTTCACTTCTATAAATTAGTGTGATGGTGTGAATGAATCAAAGGATGAAATCATATGAAACTGTGTATAGAATAACAGCTTGACATTTCACCTTTTTCCTTTGTTTCTCATTTTGAAATATTACACCCTGAATGAACTTCACTGGCTGTAGTGCTAAGTTGATGAGCGAGCTGATAAGGCTGATAAAATGGGAATTTACTCATTAAGATCCCTTTTTGTCAGTGGTGGTTTATATTTGAAATCCAAGTAATTTTGGTTTTTTGTTGGTTTATGTTTTTGAGTGGAGTTTTTTTTGAGGGGCAGTGCGGAGTGGTTGCTTTGTCTTGGTGAGATGTGAAATGTAGAAAGGATGTGATTTTGATATTGTGGACCACTAAACGAGGAAGGCCTAATAGTGACTGAAGCTGATTGAAGGATTCATTCAAGCTGATGGTCCTAGACTTTATATTGGAAGTTTTGTTATTGTTTTTAACCTATGTGAAGCTACAAACCAGTTTGACAGCTTATGTTTGAATAAGCTTCAGGACACAATTTGTTACACAGAATTTTACAAAAAATCTTGTTTCCCGAAATGGAAGAAAACCAGACAAATGAAGAATTACAGAAGTTACTGAAGCTAATTCATGCAGGCTTATCAGATCTGTCCTTGTCCAGCTCAAAGTATGTGACTTTTATTATGCTTTTATTAAATCTTTCCTTTTTTTTTGGTAGTGTCAGAAGTAGTGGAAGAAAGTTTATATTTATTGGTTGTAATTTGTGCATTCTCGGTTTATCAGCACTGTATTTCATAACAAAAATCTGGAATAAAATATAACATAGATGAAACTGCACTCAAAAAATTACTTATTTACTCATTTATGGCTGGAATAGAGCATTTGAATTCCCCATGGGCTAGTGACAACTGTGAAATCAGGATACTTGGCAGTAAAGTTGATGACTTTATATGATATCTTGTGTTTTGAGCAGCACTAGACTGTGCTTCTAAGTCTCAGTCTTTTATGTATGCCTACAGCTGACATTGCATCTGTAGGTATGCTGCAGTCACAACCTGCTTTGCCAAATGGAGCCCAAGGCTCACACAGCAGTAACTGGAAATGTTGCATACAGCTGAATTGCCAGAGAGTTCTGGAAAATACATCCGGATTTATGTTTGCTGGATGCAGCTCTTTTTCTGTGACAGACAAAATTGAAATAGATATGGATTTCATTGCTAAAATTCACTTAGATCCTTTAGTCTAGATCTCTTCCTTATTCTCAGCTGTCAGCTGTAGTTATTTTTTGTAAAGTTAATGTACTATAGAGCAGAAGGACCAAAAATTTGTCCTTTTTGACAAGTATTATATTTCATATGCTAAACATAACATTAATATTATTTGAAGAAAACAAACAAGTAAGCTCATCATCTTAATCATTATTAGCATGATTTAGTTGTTATTTGAGTTACCTGTGCATAAGAAGAGATTGTCAGGTGAAAGGCATGAGCTAGAGCTGCAGGTGGTATATCCATATGTTATTAACATCACCAAAGCTCTACAGTTTCTAGTCATTCAGTTATTCCATTGCACAAGTGTTTATTTTATATGTTTGAGAAATGATTGCTGAGAAGACCACAAAGCCCTATGTGCAGTAAAGTATGTGTTCTATAGCTTCTATATTTGGCACTCTACATTGTGCATTCTGGGACAAACCCTGAGAAGAGGTTTGACTTTATAGTTTCAACTTCTACTTAAATAAATTTTTCTTGTCTGAAGGAAATGCATGGTCCTGGGAAGGTAAAAATGTCACTGTACATTGGATGTGGCAGACTCCACCAACAGAGATCTTGCTGCTTGTTAATGTTATGGCAGCTGCACCTTAGTGGAGACAGGCAAAACTGGGGCATGAAAAACCTAAATACCTGTGAGAAGTTCAGTTACGGAGTCTATTAACACAACAATTAGTCGGCCAAAAGCCCTGCAATGACGTAAACAAACTTGGTGCCAGACCTTTGAAAGTAGTAACAAAAGACCAGACCGTGACCTGTTTATTGTGCATGCAAGGCTTAGCAGATGTGCGTAGCTTGAAGGTTCCACTGCTTTGCTGTTTCCATATATGGCTAAAGTAATGTTTTTAGAAATAGTATAAGAACCCTGGTTGAGAGAAAATAAACGTCTTCGATATTATTCTGTTGTTGGCATCTGTAATTCAAATGCCATGAATACCTTTCTTGAGCTCAAGCCTGTCTTTCTCTACTATTTTGGACACATTTCCCACACCTCCTTTGGTATGAGGTTGTGTTACTCTTACTTGGTTACAGAACATATTTACAACCAAGGATGTTTGGCAGAGTTTGTGGTGCTAGGCCATTCTGTTATGGGCCAGTTCAGAAACGTCCAATTTTTTCAGACCAGGTCATGTGAAAGAACTATAGAAGGCATGTGTGAATGATAGTGTGTGAACCAGAACTAACCTGATGAAAAACTGTGTTTATGCACATAGATGTCTGTTGTGGTAAAAGTTAAAATTATGGTATGGTGATCTTCAAATCAGATATAAAGTTGTAATTGTCACTGCAAAAGCACAGTAAACAAGAAAACAATCAGTACATCTAGTAAACACTCAGCACCCCTCTTCTTTTCTGTAAGTTGAAGCAAGGATTCCAATTTGACCTCTTCACCTGTAGTTAATGACAAGAATACAAATTCTTCAGAATTTGGAACACACTGGTTTGTTTCAACAAAGAAATTGGTTCATGACATTTTCAATAGACTTTTTTTAGCACCAATAAAAGTACAAAATCTTATGCTGTGCAGTTCTGAAAGGACTTAGAAAGTTCTACTCAACCTCTTGTTAACTGTGTCTGCCTATAGTGCGAAAAAAACACTACCTCTATCTTTTAAATTATTTTTTTCCCAACCATTTTTATTGATTTTTTATTGTATAAAGATATCTGTCAGTTCTGAGGTTGTTTTTCTGTAGAATTCTTCTCCTTTCTTTTTTCCCTGCATGGGGACTCGCATCTCTGGACTTAAAAAATTGGCATATATTATGTTCTATAATGTTACAATTTTTGAAAATAGGTATTTCTAATTGTTTTTAGGAAGAATAGCATGCCTGCTCTTTCACATACATGTAATTCCTAGAGAGCTTAATAAAGCATTTTTGATTGACAGCCTCACATCACCAAACAATGAAGAAATGGTACTGGATCTGTGAGTTAATCTGGGATTTTAAAGACAGAGATTTGAAAACTACATGTCAATGAGTGGTGCTTTTCTGAAAAATGCAGGTAATAGAGTTGCTTCTAGAGTGATGTGCAACTTTATGAGATTGAAATCTCATAATTTTTTTTTCAATGATAAGGGCATAAACTCTCACAGACTTGCCTACTTTCCCTTCATTCTAGAGAGCCCTTTAAATGAGAGGACACCAATGTATCATAAAATATATAGGATGTAAGTACTATTCAGTGCTCTTTTGAACAAAGAGCTGAGCCTTTCTTTTCAGACCAGTTTTCTTTGTTCAATAGAGCACTGAGTAGTACTTACATCCTACATACTAGTTTTAAAAAATAGTTTACTTCAAAACAGCACATGTAAATATTGTTGACCTTTGATTTATAATGCAACATAGTCTCTCTCACTTCCAGTTGAAGCTTACTTGATTTTCTTCACACACCTTTTGAATCGAATGTGAAGAACTCTAGTTAGGCATATGGGTAGGGAAACAAGGCTTGACATTTGTCAGGAACATAAAACATCAACACGTCATAAGTTGTTATGTAAAAGTATAATTAAATAAAAACTAAGATTGAAATGCTAGTGGGCTTTAAACTTCATGTAATTACAAGGAAAATTATTTACATACTTTTTGTTTTTTTCTGAAGAAATTCTTCAATGAAAATAAGAAAACCTTCCATGGAGAAAAAGATATAACGAGTATTTTTGAAGCAAATGGTCCAGAAAAGCAGTTGTAAAGTTAGTTAAAAGTAATTCCCACTTAGCTAGAGAGAACTGACAGCAGGCATGAAAATATATTTTCTTTCTTTAACTTTATGCTCCAGAACTGAAAACGCTGATATGAAATACAAAGATTGGAGGTGATCTACGAGATTTTGGAGTCTTCATGCTTCAAGTCCTCAACACACTTACTCAAATTTTGACAGTAGGGGAATGGGGAAACATTCAGAAGTGGGTTCTTTTGTGTGCTGAGATGTAGTGAAATACCTTCTTTGTAACTTTTTACCTTTTTAGATATTTTTGTTGAACTGAGTTCTTCAAGAAACTTAGTAGATGCCTACATAATATAACAAGATATCCCGAACCAAAACATGCTCTTTACAAGAGCAACAACAACAACAAAAACCAACCCCCTCTCCCAAACTGAGAATGCCAAGTAAATTGTTTCTAAAGTTCTCTTCACAGAAGATTCCTGATATTAGTACATGAGCTCACTTTACTCAAGTGAAGCTATTGGAATTCTGTTCTAATTTGAAAACATAGCCAAAAACCTCTAATACTTGAACAGTCACTGAAATCTTTGTTCTCATTTAGACAATTGGACAATGCAAAGAATTGTATGTATTCTTTANTAACCTCCCTGTACAAGCCAACATATGAATGAGTATTTTATTATAATTTGTATAGTATATTTATTCCTGCTTTAAAATTTATATACAGGTAAAGTTGAAAAAAGAGCTTTCTTTAATATCAAGGGCACAGTATCTATTTACTTACATCGTTCTTCACTGTCTGATATAACAAAAATTGCTAATGGTATACACTGTTACTCTGGTTTTTCCTAACTGAAAACCTCAAGTTTAGTGTTAGAATGTTCCTAGAATTTTGAAAATTATGTAAACTGATAATGTTTTGAGCATGTTAACGCTGATAATTATTCAACATAATGCTGACAGTTTCATGTTGGGCCTAGTTTTAGCTTTCCTTACTGGCGGCATGTCATTAACTGATGAGGAAAAACGTGCTGTCACATCAGTTGTGATGTGCTTAAAGCGCATATGTTCTACACTTTGATAAATCAGCTAGACAAATTAATATAAATTTAAAAAGAATAGAATACAAAATCTCATAGGTTTTTGCTGGTCACACAGTAAATTCCTCAAGTACTAGCAGCAATTTGATCAATTAGATGGTTGGACCTGCAGAGCATTCATGGTGGTATGGTTTAAAATACCATTGTCTGCCCCAGGTTTCTTGGTCTCTCACTGTTCCACACCAAGGTTTAAATAACAAAGGAGAGGGAGAATACATATTTCTGGTTGAACTGTAAGGTTGTTTCAGAATTTCATGGGCCTAAGACCATGCAGAAAGCATATCATATCTTGGAAGAACACTTTTTTAACTCCACTACCTCTCACCAATCTAGGGTTTATCATGGTGTCTACTACTGTGTTTTGGTACTGTTTTGAAAAGTCTTTCCAAGAAAAGGTTTTTACCTCACCCTATCATCTGCAATCTATATTGTATTTGAATGTGTGTGTTGCTCATGATGATGATGATGCCTTTTTCAGTTGCATTATTAGGTTCTTGCCTTCACCCTTTTAAATAGAAAAAAAATATTTTTAACCTCTTCATTTAGTACAAGTTTAACTCATCCAATCTTTTTGTGTTAATTCTCACTCTCATCTTTTTCTGAGCACTTGAAATTACCTGTGACATCTCTCCATTTTTTCTTCACCTTGTGCTAAGAATGACATAAACTATATGGAGTACAAATGTTGTATCCCACCTTTATTTTATGATAGCTCTGTGCAGAATATCACAAGCTTGCATAGCTTTATGACCTACGTTGGTCATAGGTCATGTCATAGCAGAAATGGAGATATCCACAAGGCTCTATATGCTTTTAAAGAGGAAAGTGATAGAAATTCTATTTGACAACGTAAAAGTTTATGCCAGCCTGTTTTGGATTTCTTGATATGGGCCAAGCTTTATTATTCTGTTGTTATTCCTTTAGTACTGCGGTTTTTCACTTTTAGAGCAAGTAATTTCTGATTCTTATATGTCTATACATGTTGCCTGAAGAATATTCCAGTTCTGTATTGCTTCCATGGGAATGACTTGTACTGTATTTATTTTTAGAATGATGGGAAAAATAAACAGAAATGTCAAATGCCCTTTTTCCCTTAACATTTCTGTTACAGCTTTGAAAAGCTAATTTATTACTTATTAGGAAGGATAAATAATCAACAGTCATTAAGACAAAGAAATATGTCTTGGTGAATGAATTATGTCCACAGCACAAGACAATAGCTTGTTTCCCACAAGAAGTTCAGAAATACAATTACTGTTGTGTTTCTGTCTTACTCCATGATAAATGTGTCTGTGACCTACTAGTTAGTCACATAGGGCCATATTCAAGTGTGAGATTTTGCTGCATTTAGGAGTAGAAGCATTGAAAATCCCCCTCTCAAATGCTGCCCAGCTCTGTCAGTGCCTAGACTTGAAGGCTATGAGAACGGTACATTTTTTATATGCCCTCTCCATTTGTTATACTTGACATAACACTGGAAAGCTTGTCATAAATTTCACATTCAGAATAGCTGGGGTTTCAAAAGGAGGCATTCTCCAAAAAGGCCAATCCTGTACCTCTTTTAAGAGCATGTCTAAAATATGAGTTTGGGATCTAGACAAAAAAAAATAATTGCATCATTCGCTACCACTGATATCTGTGAGACAGCGGTCAAAGAAATCTTTGAGACAGATATAGACCTTGGTACCTATCACCTTCTAGGAGAGAGTACGAATCAGCAGACTATTAAGGGTATTTTCCTTTTGTTGAAACTGTTTTGTTGCAGGACGGATTGTTTGCACTGCCTAGAACCAGAAACTCTATCAAAGTTATCGCTCTTCCCTGAGTTACGATTATACTTATAGAGTATATGTGCTTCAGCTTCATAAATTTTAAAAAAGAAAATCTGATTTAGAAAAATCATCTTGGTTCTTCCTAATTCATAGACTGTTATTGTTAACAATTCAGAAAACATCAAATGGACCTGAAGCTATTAGTGTTTGTGCAAAAGGTAAATCATGTTGCAGCTTCTAAATTTTCCTATTAACTACCATATTTCTTATATGCACCTTTCCTCACTTAAGTTGAAGGTGAGTTACTACTGTTTTTCAATATAGAAATTCTTTCCACATTTATTATCTAAACATTGACAAGACCTTTTAAAAAACAGGGTCATGCTCTTCTATTCACAGAAAGTTGAGCTCCCTTAAGGTGGTGACCATGAACACTGCACTCAATATAACCTGTGCCAATAGGTACTTCACTAGTAAGTCCAATTTTCTGTATTAAGTCACCTCTGAAATTGAAGTAGAAGGAAAAACACAGTAATTTTGTTCTTCAGAGCAGTCATGATATATTGTTTTCATGGTAAAAGATGCACTGTCAGTATAAATCATGGATTTTTCAGTCCCTGTGTGGTAGCTGAAAATGAATTTTCTTTCACCAGATCATATGTTTCCTTCTTATATTTCATGATTTTTCCTATATGTTTTTGACAGGGATAAGATGGGAGTAAGAGGAAGGTTCTGTTTGTTTTCCTAGTAGTTTTTATTAGGTTCATTACTGAAGATTTATCTAAAGGCTACATCCTGTCAGAAATCCTCAGGGAAGAATGGGTTGAGATCAGAGTGAGAAAATGTCACTGACTGCTAAAGAGTAATATGATACCATCCACTACTGAGGAAGACGAAGAGGAAAAATTATGTTGTCCTGTTTTCTCGGCTGTTAAAGCCACACTTGATTCTTAGTGGGTAAGATACAAATCATCTGCACAAGCAGGGTTTTGAGGGTAGTGTCTTAGTCATTATGCATCCAGTGAGATGAAGGTACTGTTTTATCACTATACTGGTAAAGAGTACTGATATCACTTTAATTAAATAACATGGCCTAGTGCATTTTTTACTCATCATTTAAAATCTAAGTATATACTTCATTTCTTAGTTGAAATTTGAAAAAAAAAGGAGGAAAAAAAAAAAGAGAGAGAGGGTTCATTCTTAACATTTGAACTCTCAAAAATTATTGTAGAGTGTAAAAAAACTTCAGAGAGCATTCTGAAGAGAGTTGTCTGATATTCACAGAAGAGCAGCACAATTTTTCACTTTATAAGCAAGTATGTGTCAGAATTTTGGTTGTATTATCCTATTTGCAGCCCAATATTCTCTGAACAGAACAGTGAAATATTCTCTGAACTGAACAGTGAATTTGCCATTCCTTAATTTGCAAATACTGTTCTATCAGGTGTGCTTCAGACCCTGTGTGGGAAAAGAACAAACAAGCCACCCTTTTGGGTGGGAAGGCAACTTGGTTTCTCGGACTTGTTTATTTCTTGCTAACTGTGAAGCTGACAATATCAAGAGTAGTTAAGGTTCTAATACATAGCCTCAGACACCAGAGATTTGATGTAGACTAAGGTCACTTCTTACACAGGTAAACAAATAGCAATTGAATTAAAGCTATAAATCTTACTGAGACAGTGACTTGAATTGGTGACCTGGTGTGGAGCAGTCCATATTCCTGACATCCGAAAGACATAAGTGACTAGGAAGCTGATGCTATGGAACTTTTTCTGACCCTTTCATTACTTACTCGGGGGCTATGACGAAGTACAAAGGAATGGCAAGATTATGAGTAATAGAAATAATGACTCCAATAGTGACTGAAAAATTGTATTTCATCAGAGAGAAAATGAAGGAAAAATAAGGGAAATAGAACAGCACATGAAATAGGCAAGAAAAAAAGATTACAAAAATGAGCATTTTATATGGTTGTGAGGAAGGAGAGAAAAAGATTAAATACTTAAAAGGGACAACAAATATTATTTCTCTTTTTCTTATAATTCCAGCTGCTACTTTTCTGATTTCTGTGTATTCTATGACTATTTGTGGGTAAGATCAGGTAGTGAGGGTTAGATGAATGGACAGTGAGCTGGATCAAGAGCTGCCTGAATGGGAGAGGTTATGACCAGCAGTGAAGAATCCAGTTGGAGATCTGTAGTCAGTGGCATTCCCCAGGGACCAATACTGGATTTAGACTTATTCAATTTGTTTATCAATGACCTGGACGAAGAGATAGAATGCACACTCAACAAGAGGAATAAACCTAAAGGCTAAGCTGTCATTCAGTGGGACCTTTATAGGCTGGAGAATTGGGCAGAGAAAAACCTAATGAATTTCAGCAAAGGCAAGTGCAGGGTGCTGAACTTGAGGACGATAACCCCAAGTATCAGTACAGGTTTGGGATTGACCTAGTAGAGAGCAGTTCTGCAGAGAAGAACATGGGACTATTGGTGGAAGACAAGTCGACTGTGAGCAGGCAGTGTGTCCTTACAGCCAGGAGAGCGAATGGTATCCTGAGGTGCGTAGGGAAGAGTGTGATCAGCAGGTTGAGGGAGGTGATCCTCTGTAGATGCTGGGTCATCCTGAATAGGGGAATGATGAGAAGTGTAGACTCCATGAAGTTTTCTTGAGCATTTATTTAGCTATTTATGCATGGTGGCTTTCTAAACATTCTAAGCACAGCTAAGCCTATACTACCTAGCAAGCAGACTCTGCATACATATCCCCCAGGCAGTGTGTCTGGAGCATCTGGATACATATCTCTGCCTAGTCACATGTCTCATGACCCGGCAGAGGGTCTGCTTTCTAAGAAGTCAGAAACATGTCTCCTCTTCTTCTTGCGCAGTTTCAGATTATATATGTCAGATTATATTGTTTACATAAGGCATCCAATAACCTGAGAACAAGGCTCTCCTCATCCAACCAGAGGAACAAGGTCATGTCCAGTCAGGGCCCCACTTCTACTCATGCTCAGGGAGAAATTTGGCCTGTAGCATAAGGCATAAGGCCACAATCCTCCTCCTCTACTTGGCCTAATGAGGCCTCATCCAGAGTAACGTGTCCAGTTCTGGGGTCCTCAGTATAAGAAAAAAAAGGAGCTACTGGAGAGGGTCCAGTGCAGGGCCACAAAGATGATTAGGGGTCTGGAGCATCTCTCTTAGGAGAGGCTGTGAGAGTTGGGCCTGTTTAGTCTAGAGAAGACTGAGAGGGGATCTCATTAACAAATAGAAATATCTCCAAGGTGGATGCCAAGAGGATGGTGCCAGGCTCTTTTCAGTGGTGCCCTGATGCGACGGGCTGCTGTCTCTTCCCCCTGGCTAGCCCTGGCCACAGTGGTCGCTGGTCAGTTGGGGATCAGTCGCCTTTGCTGGGTATGCAGGGCTGTGCCTTAGGACAAGCATGAGTCTTTACACATCTGTCCTATAGCCAGTCAAGTCCCGATAGACATCGTCAGTGGGCAAGGATCAGAGGAGACTCTCTCGGGGTGCCACAGTCCAGAGCTTTATTCAAGTGAGCCCCAGTCGAGCATGCCCAAAAGAACATGGAGGAATCCCGTGCTGGAACTTTTAACTGGGGGAGGGAGCATGGGAGGAGAAAGGGAACAGCCAATAGGCAACTGGGATAGAAGGAGTCAAGGAAGGATGGACGTAGGAGGACCACCAATAATAACCAGGGTTGGAGTTGGGAAGGTCACGTGGGCCAATGGGATATCGAGGTTTAGGGGAATTCCTAGGAGGGGTTTAATAATTGACAGGGAAGGAACTAGAACAAAGGGAGTAATTCAGAGGATTGACAGAAGAGGGGGTGTAAACTTTTAACAGAACAAACCAAGTAAATCACAGGGGTGGGATAAACCATTTTCAACTCGAATCACACAGTACCACAGTGCCCCAGTGACAGAATGAGGAGCAATGGCCATAAACTAAAACACAAGAAGTTCCACCTCATCAACTTCACATTGAAGGTTTAAGAGAACTGGAACAGATTGCCCAAGGAAGTCGTGGAGTCTCCTTCTCTGGACACATTCCTGTGGAACCTGCTTTATGTGACCCTACCTTAGCCGGGGGTTGGAAGATCTTTAGAGGTCCCTTCCAATCCTAATTATTCCGTGATTCCATTTCATGCTGGTTTTTCTACTGCCTTCTCCTTTTTGCTACTCCATTATTTGTAAATGAAAGAAATGCCCCTGAACACATGATGCAGTTGTGTCTATAACAACACTCAGAAGAAATAGGCAATGCAGCAAACCAAAATCAAACTAACTTAAGCATTGACTCTGGTCTGCTTATTTTTATTTGACTTTGTGATTGCAAAACATCATTCATTCTCCAGATGAGAAAAAGGCTTAGAATAATATGGGCAATATGCAAAATAGCAAGTTCTGTTGAAACCTGTGACACTGCTGAAATCATACTGAATACAACTGTGCGGATAATGTTTTGATGGAAATAGATGCAGAAAAATTATCCACTGAAGATGAATAAGAATGAATCATCAGAATATTCTAATTCTTCCACAGGATAAAAAAGTAAGATAAATATTTTAAACATATTAAGCATTTTAAATAATTAGTAGTCATTAAAGGAGTTATTAAATATTCAAGTTTGTTTTAAAGGGCTTGCCTAGATCTTCAGTTCTATTAGAATAAAAATCTTTTGGAAGAAAAAGCTTCCAGCTCCTAAATAACTCACGATTTTACATGTACAATTTGATTTATTTACAATAGAATATAGGTAAGATTTAAAAAACAAACAAACAAAAAACCCTAGAAAGAACCTTAAACCATAAGCAACCCATAGGTATGGTTGGGGCTGAAAAACAAAGTTTGTTTGCATTCTTTTAGCTCTGCATCTGAAGCCCTGATTATGTTTTGGCTGCTACAGAGAGGGTATACTAAAGCTCACAGAAACTGAAGGATCCCAGAAGGATATGAATGCACTATCACTTTGAAAATAATGACAATATTTTGTGACATTACCTCAGAATGTTATCTTCACAGAAGAGCTTGTGGACCAATGTATATAATTGTTCCTCAGCCACTGCCAGGCAATGTGAGCTGCCTCAATACTGGAGGAGGTTAAAAGATCTCATGTAACTGTCTCTTTGCTTCTTCTGTGAAGATAAAAATCTTTGTACATAAGATTTTCTTCATTAACATGTCATAGGATAGATTCTTTAATTGTTACTAATGCTGAGTAATAGATTACCATGTGAACAGCAATAGCTGCATCAAAATGCAGTTTGTGATGGGAATGTTTTTCAGTAAATTATTCAAAATTAAGTCAGGGTTACACATGGCATCCAGAGATAGCTTAAGGGAATAAGATCATCACCTGCAAGTGCATTGGTGAAAAAAATCAAATTAAATTCAGAAATCTCCTATTTGTCTAATATGAATGTTCATATAAATTGGATCAGTGAAATATTAAATGTTTGAGTCAAAGGTGGCTCAGTGATGTAGCTTGACCCCACCCACACCTGAAAATGCAGAACTAACTTATAGCTTTATTCATCATCTCAATTATGTACAGGACCAAAAAAAGACCATGGAATTAGAAAATTCACAAACAGAACACTTTGAAAAATTAACATTGTTATGCTTGTGGCTGCTAGAATTATTATACAAAAGTTGTGTGCTTTGACAAGGCAGGATATTATTCTTAAAATTACTTATTAGAACATTTTGATTTGAAATCGGTCTATCAGTCAATAAACAATACATTTTGTTAAGAAAAATCTACAATTGCCATAAAACATCCAGGTGAACTGCGTTGATGGACCCTCAAAACTATATAAGATATGTGGATGAGATTTGAGAATTAATGAAAATAACATGTGCTTTTGAACAAACACTTTTATTTGACCTCTGTCTGAAGAAATTGAACTCTTGGTGGGAGAGCTCTCCTTTGTACTTCAAGCAGAAATCCACCAACTGTGTGGGGAGAGGAGGACATGTCCAGGATCATTTTTAGGGTTCCGCACAGAACAAAGTTTTTAACTGGAATCATATTATCTCAAGTCAGCATAGTACCAATTTGAAGCTTGGTAAAGTGCAACTCCTATGCTAGGTTCAAATAGAGGTTACTGATTTTTAGTTTCAAATCAAGACCTGGAGTTTAAAATCTATATGTGCAAAGATAAAATTCAATACTAGCATAAAATTCAGCAAATAGCAACATGCCAAGTGTGTTAACACCTATTTCTCAGCTCATGAAGAGATCTGTGGCAAGAGGTTGTGCAAAATGTTCCCCTATCCTCCTAGGAAATTAGTAAGAAGCATTGTCTGCCACTAATTTTCAAATAAGCCTCAAAATGAAAGATAATCAGCGTCTGTCAATGATGAGTGTAATTTTGAAGGGCAATTACAATCAGCGATTATTTTCTTCAAGATATTAGTTTGCAAATAGTTGTGGTCTGGCGCACATTCAGGGTAGCAATTTCTGCCTGCTTGCTGGATGTGGTGAGCTCACCCTGTCCCCTGTGAGCTGCAGCAAAGCTCTCCTATCACTTCAGGGTTTAGCAGTGTGACAGGATGTTTCCATAGAGTCCAAGATGCACTTTTACCATCTGTAATGTCTGTGTGGGTGTTTGTCTCTTGGTTCATTGCTTCACCAGTCACTGTGTCTAATTTGAAATTACTTTTGCTTCTACGTATTCTTTTCTTCTTGCCTTTCTTTAAATTCTAGGCTGCAAGCAGAAGCTCCTCAAATCTCGTAATTAAAAACCATATGTTGTGCATGATCACTGCTTCTTTGCTGCTTCAGTCAGAGTAAAGGTTTCCAGACATTTGTCATGTTTGGATTTCTTTGACCAGCTGTTATTATTATGCATATGCAACATGCAACATAGAACACATAAAGCAAGTGTTCCAATTTTTATCAGGGGACAGTTGGAGTTTTCTGATATTGGACTGTTTTTTTCCCTTGTTTTCTCAAAATTCTGCACTATCCTTCAAGATTTTTTTTCATGTCAGTCAGGGTGACCTGTTGTGGTTTTAAGTAACCAGAGTTTTTTATTAGCTGGGGGGGCTAGGAGAGAGGCTTCTTTAAGAAGCTGCTAGAGTTTTTCTCTGCTCTAAGCTAGCCAAGGTCAGGCAACAACGCCTCTGTGATAACATATTTAAGAAGGAGTAGAGAAAGAAAGTCTGCGCAGAACATCATGGCCGCTTAAGAGACAGGAGGGTGCGGAGCTTGATTAGCACTAAGGTCAGAGAGAGGAGAAAGAGAAGATGCCTTAAACACTGGAATAGGGCCCCAGCAATCTGTGAGGAACCATAGGGGTGAAGATTCTTCAGCCTGTGAACCCGTGGAAAGACTGGGAGATTTTTCCACGCTGGAACAGAGACATGCCGGAAAAGAGAGGCTGTGATCCTGTGTTTGGAGCAGAGGGGCCTGGTGGAACCCCGTGGGCCGTGAGAAGAAGAGATGCTGGAGGCAGAGCAGCATTTCTTGGGACAATTGATGGCCGTGAGAAGCACATGAAGCACTGAAAGCAGCTGAGCAGCCGGCACCTGAAATGACTGCACCTATGGTAAAGTGATTTACATGACGACAGTACCAGGAAAACTGTTGTTAGTAATGAATCCACTAAGAAGCAGTTTGCAAC
The DNA here is from genome assembly GCA_013390005.1 of Calyptomena viridis. NCBI lineage: Eukaryota > Metazoa > Chordata > Aves > Passeriformes > Eurylaimidae > Calyptomena > Calyptomena viridis. Next base: position 7,592 of record WEIV01010946.1, on the reverse strand, counting down.
AGACTGTTTCCGTGGAGAAGACCCCATGAGGAAAGCTGGGGTGGGACTCTCTCACTCTTCTGAACAGCAGCAAAGAAAACCTCTGATTGTAACCCCCCCCACACACACACCTGCCTTCCCGAGCTGTTGGGGGAAGGTGAAGGATCTTAAAAGGGAGGGGTGGGGGGGGAGAAAGGTGTCTGTAACAACTATCAAACTGCTCACCCTTAAACTCTTAAGCTCTGATTTTAGTAGTAGTTGTAGTTGTAGTAGTAAACTCTTAACATTCTAAGTTAGAGCCTGTTTTGCTTGTGTGAAGTAGTTAATAAACAGTTGCTTGTAATCCTTATCACAAAAGTCGGAGGTTTTTTTTTCCCTTCTCTGAGAATTTTAGATCTATGTGTGGGCTCTCGGCTTTTAGCCAGAGTCAAACCATGACACTTAGACTGCATCAATCTCCAGCATAACCTGACTTACAGAAGCTGAATTGTGACAGAATAGTGGGGTGATGGGGAAGAGAAGAATATGACAGTGGAGATAAACCCCTAAAAAAATTATATTTATAAATATTACTTATATTTTAATTTTTTATGAAGCAAGAATGTATGGCGGAAGTACCACATAAATGGATGTCATCTATAGATCACACGGTACTAATAAAATTATTGTCAGGTTTTGTGAATCTGCAAAATTACTGTGAAAAAAAGTCATCATTGCATAGTAACATTTGAAGCTGGGAATTCATGCAAAAGAAGCAGACTGGGATTTCACAGCCAGCAGCACATGACCTGCATTATTTGACAACAGCAGCCTCAACAAAGTGCCAGTTGCCAGACCAAGCCTTCAAAGATCTGTGTCTGAAGGCTGTTGTAGCAGTGTGTTTACACAGAAATGACTGTGAAATGTGTTGCCATGTCAGTGTGACCAGCTGTCTCTCTGCAGTGACTAAGAGAGCCATTTAGGTTGTGTTCCAGGGTGTTTTCATTACAAAGCTTTTCACTCTTTTCCCAGGACTGAGCAGTGATGCTTGAGCAGTGCTACTAGCATGTGTGTGCAAGTCTGACCGTGCAAGATCAGTTTTGATACTTTAAGGCCTATTTTTTCAGTGAGTATGTGTCTAAAGTTGTCTAAAGATAAAAATTGCCCAAATTTACAGTCAATTTTGGAAAGTTATTGATGTGTATTTTGTCAGCCCTCTGAATCCAGAGGCAATAAATTAAGGCCAGCTTGCACACAGCTTAGGTCAGCCTCTAGCTGATTCTACACATGCATACTTGTACACAAGAGAGAATGCTCACCAGCTCAAGACTTCTGATTGTCTGAAAAATCCCAGTTCATATAGTCTGAAAAAACCTTTCTTAAGATTTCCAGCTGAATTATTTAAGCATCTGTCTGCTGACCATGGTAAATCCTGGAGCTGCCATGGATTTCAAGCCCAGGTGTCATGTAGACGCACTGGGTTTGGATGCAGAATTTGTTCGCTGTGAGACAAATGGCAGCTGTTTTTTGCTCAATGCAGAAAATTAAAGATGCACACTAACAAAGTCCTTTCAAGGTGGTTGGCTGGGTACTTTCTTCTTGGGAAGCATGCTTTATTTCTCTGTGATGTGGCTCCAAATGCTCGCTAAGGATAACAATAAGTCTTCAGATTATGTGAATATTTTGAGTAACAACACTGTATGTGAATCCCAACATGAGTTGCTCTGATTGCCATAAAATCCCATTGATGGAATTTAGATGGTGATTTAGATATAAAGAACATTTGTTGAAGACAAAATAAAACAATGAATTTCTGATCATGTAATAAGTGCTAGAGATTTTAGGCAGTGCTTATAACAGGAAGTTTTGATATAATGGAACATATACGTGGACTAATGAACAAAAGATACTGAAATGCCTAAGACTGTGTCACATCAGCTTCTCAAAGGAAAATTAATTAAATGTCTGTTGTTGGCTTTAACTCTGACTTCTAAAAATTCCTCAATTTTTCTTACTGTTATATAAACCAGCAAAGTAAACAAAATTCTTAGATGTATTCTAATTTCCTTTACCTCTAATATTTGTTACATGTTCAAAACCCTCCTCTGGTCTGTCTGATCTCAGAAGTCACTGAATCATGCCAGTGCCTACATAATTTTTGTGGGTCTCAGAAACATCAGGTACTCGTGACCTCTTGTGCTTATCTTCCTTTATCTATGACCTTCATGCCTCTGAAGGCAAAAGAAAATCCCATACAGATTCCAGGTCAGCGTGCAGGGGGTGTTTTCATGTTATGGGTTCCAGGCTCATTCTGGAAACACAGAGTATTCTGATGTTCACAGAAATGCTTGATGCTTACAGTAGCTGTAATTTTCATGAAGGTTGATGTGATTTCTTGGGCAGATTTCAGGGTACCTGCATCCACCCTATATCCAACAGTAAAGGAAAAAACCATGGATCATTTTGCAAAATGAATGTGTCACAAATACTCCTGTGTACTGTGCTTGGTTTTATTATCTTTACCTTCCGTTATTTCAGCCATGAAATAATAAATGTTTATGTCTGATGCTGCAGTATTCATTGGATGAGTTCAAACACTACAAGTGTAAGAAGACATTGATATTGCACGTTACAAATGAAAATACTGGAGTTAAAGAGATGAGATGACATGACAAGAAACACTGATGAAAAGAAATGTGACAAGGTTTGTGGGTCTCTTGTGCAGTTCCATGACCCTTCCACTGAATTTGTCCAGAAATCACTGAATAAAGAACAATAGGATAAGATTAATTATTCAGTGTTTCTTTCTCTAAAACAGAGAGAAAAGAGAAAAAATGTATACTGTTTATACATGAAATGAGCAGATGTCTAGACTGTTTTCCCTTTGACATCCTGGAAGGAAAAATGCATTTTAGAAGGGATTATGAAGAGGTTAAACATCTTACTTTGCAGGTTTTTAAAAGACCAACCTTTCAAGTCATGTTCTAAATCATCAAAGGAAGAAGAGATGCTTGTTTGAAAACACATGGAAGATGGAGGCTGGTGTCATGCAATGATCAGAAATAGGAATGAATCTCAAGGAGTGAATAAAAGATGAGAAGCAAGAGCCTTGATTATTATATTTGCAGGGAAACAACTGAATATCGTAAGTTTATTTGATTATCCTCTATCATTGGTGAACATGCTGAGGAAGCACATAATCTGGTGTAGCACTGGAAATTGGCTCAGGAGAAACTTCCCCATAAAATTCTATCCTTGTGTTTCTGCACTGGTCTCCCTCTGCAGAAAAGCCTTCTAACCACAAAGGGCTTATTGTAACAATTCCTTTGTTCTATATCATATCTTGGGACATCATCTTTCTCAGTTTCTTTCAAAATTATGACAACCTAAAAGGGAGAAATGCATCTGAGTACGTGTATTGTTTCAGCAGCTTTCTCTCTGTTTCCTAGCTCTAATCCAAGCTTCAATCCTATGCTTGTCTTCAGCAAAGCTGTCTTTTCCCTTTCTCTACAAACAGCTGTTATAATAGACCCATAATTTACTGAAGTCCTAACCTCAAGTTACTCTTTCACAAAACTTTCCATGAATCATATGTTTCCTCTTATGTAAGTAACGACCATTGTTCCACTTCATCTCTTGCCCCATGCTATTTAGGTCCTATCTGAAATTATTCCATAAACTAGTTGTATGCAATGCCACAAAAGGATAGAACTATGTTCTATTGTTTATTTTTAAAAGAAAATACAGAGGAACTGAGGAAAATTAATATCATTGAGATCAGGCACAATGTCTCATTAATCTTAGGTGTGGAAAAAACAGATAAAATTCAGTATGGATTTTCTATTATCTAGCTATGCAGGTTTATTCTTTCCTAAAAAGGTTCTGGTAGCAGAAAGGAACAAAACAGAATTCAGAAATTATAAAAGACACATTAAAAAGTTCCTATCAGTTTATAGCTGTAAATTCATAAAGATTAAAAATATTGTTTTGCTATCTAAATCTTTTTTAAGGTTTTGGTTATATCTTTAGGATAATAAAAATCAATATAAGTATAATTTGCATGTAGATGTCAATCTCCTTCTTCAAGATTGTTGAAGAACGATAAAATTGAAGCTATGTTAAAAAAAAAAGCATGAAACAGTCATGCAAATGGTGAAAAAGAAGAAAGAAATGGACTTCTATAGATCCCTTTAATTATATTTCTTGAAAAAAAAAATATAGTTAGTTCTGAAATTATATTTTTATGTGTACTTGTCTTGGATTGACAGATGAAGGTGTCTACAAAATGTCTATATGGACAACAGAGGCTCTTAGTTTTTTCTTCAAAACGTTGCACAAAATTATGTGTCCAAATTTAAAAATACAGATCTTGGTTTTGACACAAGACTAACCACTACCTAGTTTCCAAAATTTGTCTTATTATATTTGGAAAGTCAATTTGTTGTTGCTGACAAAATAAAAAGTAAGTTTTTAGGCATATTGTTTTATTGTGTGATATTATAACTACATATACTACATCTATGATTCCAAATAAAATGAGCCCACCAAAGTACAGTAACATTTAAATTTCTAAGCTAAACTATTCCAGACATAAGATATTTCAAAGATAAAGGAAAATATTTTTACCACAATGAAAGAAAAAAAGCATATGCTTCTTGAAAATTACTTGTTTGATTTCCCAAAAAACATAAAAGAAATGTCAACAGATTTTATTTTGTAACAGTGACATTGTGGATATGTATGTGTGAAAGAAATATATGGAAAACCAAATTTGTCAAGGAGAAATGAATTAAGATGACAGCTGTGCTAAAAGTAAATCCTGATTTTTAACATATTTTTCTTCATCTAAGTTGGTACATCCACCTTATTTTCTACAGATACTTGGATAAGACATAAAGATTCATATGTACTACAGATATGTATTTCATATTTTCATTTCACTGCCATATTGTATAGTACCATTTTCTGACTAGAGGATAGCCAAACCCTTTGACTAGACCTCTTTTGGGCCATTGTCAAAAGAACTGACAAATTTTATATGTCACATCCGTCACTGTCAAGTTCATTGTTATTTTAGTCAGGACATGTGTTCGCAGAAATATAAAAAAAAAATAAAACCAAAAATACACTACAATTTCATGAGAGAAGTGTACTTCAAGGAAATAAAGCCCCCATATAATATTGAAACTCAAGATTTAAAAGAAATAAGGATGCTAACAGAATTTCATGGGAAAAGAATATTAAATTTCTTAGTAGAAAACAAGAACTGTATATCTAAGTTTCAAGTGAGAATGAATGACTGACCAATGTAAATATTAACCTATATCTGAAGATTCAAAACCCTGAGAAAAAATTAATTCTGACTCTACTTTCCCCTCTTCTACTTCATTTTGCCTCCTCCTTTGTCAGGAATGAACCTGAGCATCACTGTAAGGAAAAAGTAGAAATCAGAGATTTAAAAGACAGAATTATTTACTTGTTAGGATCATGGGTGAGTAGTTAAGTCATTGCTCTTCTGGTTCTTATTAAAGTACTTGCAGAGTCATATTCCAAAATGTTTCACAGTCCCATCTTGACAGGTCTATGGGGAAACTATTAGAGATCTTAGATGGGCTTTATATGCTCTGAGGGCAAGGTCTTCCCAAGGCTTAAGATTAAAGGTTTACAAAGGTGTCACTTTACAAATGATCTGGAGATACATGACATTTTAAAATCATATCTGGAAAGAATTTCAAATCAGACAAATGACTGTGTTAAACCATGAATTATGTATCATCCTCTCATGTACTTCAGCTACTCTTAAGGTTGTTTTCCCCTCTCTTACTCCTTCCATCTCCCAGCCCAGCCCAAAATTTATTGTGACTCTCAGATTTCAGAAACATATTATGAGACATGTTATACTTCCATCAGCTAGTATTTCTGGCATCCTATTGGTGAAAAGAGACTAAATTGATCCATTAAACACATAATAACGGGAATGAGAGTAAGGTACTGTCACGTACATGCAGTTAGGAAGCATGTTAAGGATAAAGGATTTCCTGATCTTCGGGCTTAAATTGAATTAAAGAAGGGTGTGTGAATTTTAGTGTGAGCATGAATCCAGGCTAGAATGAATCAAATTTACTCATGAGTCAGAATGTCTGTTATCACAATTGCTCCAGAATAGCTGTTCTCTACCAAGTCCTATTCTATATTTGAAAAATAGTACTGCCAACACACAACTTTTTAAAGGTTGGAGGCTGGTGGTCATTCGGGACTAACAAACTGACTTGAGATGAACTTTTTCACACTTTATGATAGTGCACCATTTTAAAATCAGTGTGGTCCACTGCAGCTATTCCTAATTTAAACACATGTACCAAAAAAATAATTATGCCTTACAATTCTAAATCCTTTCTAAGATGTAAATGTACAACAGTAGAAACACATCATTTGGGGATGCCTTCTTAGAATTTAACTTTTTTAGTAAGTAAGTTCAATGATCTTAAAGCTATATGTAGAAGGTTAATTATGTTTTTTCGTGTTTCATTATTTTGACGTTTGCTTTCA
>WEIV01010945.1:0-25134 GCA_013390005.1 Calyptomena viridis | reverse complement strand
CTCCTTTACCACTTTTCCTATTTCTCCCCTCACTTTCTAAGATTAATTCACATAACCAGTTTTACCTGAATTGCATGCATTTACCAGAGAGTATAGACTTGGATGCTTTAAGCTTAAAAGCACGGGACTAAGCATTGATGTTTAGTTGTTAATTTAGTAACGCATAAAGTAGCTGCTGAAGGCAGGGTCTATCAGTATTGCCATGGGTTTTATTAAAGTCAATAGACATGAATTGTGAGCTTAAAAGAGTCATTAACAGGCTCCTGAAAAGAAGTTACAATAAATAAATAAATAAAAAGAAAGCTAAAGTAGTTCCAGTTATCATCATTATTTAAACTCAAATTGCAATTAAATAATTTTCTCAGATACTTACAAGACTTATTGACTTTTTACCTTGATAAATGTGTGCTTTCAAGTTACAGTTTTCTCCATATTTAGGGCCATGATGAAGTCAATGGGAGTATTTGGGTTACCTGCAATGGACAATGAATGAGACCAACCACGAGACCAAAGCAAGGCAACAGCAGTCTTTTTGTATGAAACACATTCAGCTTGCTTTGCTAGTGAATGGTAGGTGCAACTGTTCAGATTGTGTAATGAAATGTTTCCCCAAGTGTTCTGTATCACCTGAAAATATATTTATTAACAACCAGGGAGATAGAGGTTGTTAATTTGTTTCCCATGGATAGCCTCAGTAAAAAAAAAAAAAAAAAAAAAAGAATTTAAATTAAGCACNACAACATTTCCAAACAAAGCGTTTGAAAAATCTTTTGCAAAATGTATTTTTAAACCACAGTGCTTAAAGAGTTCCAATTTAATTTGTGTTGGATATTAACTATTTCTACTAATGGTCACAGCTTCTCATCAAAACTAACCTGTAAGAATCCAGCATAATATCACCCTGTGATTCCTAACAGGATTACCAGTGTTAAATTGAAAAAAGGATATCAGTCTGGTGTACCACTTTATCACCATTTAATGCACCTAAATCTCAAACTTAGTTTTTCAAAACTATCTGCCTAGATATCCTAGAGGTTCTTAAATTCGATGATCCTCTTTAAATGTTAAGCTGTCTTTTCACTTACAATAGTTGTGCCTAAACTCTCACACCCCTTGATGTCCCAGGACTAAGTGAGAGTGGGTGGTGCAGGTTATCTCATCTGCTAAAGAGGGAGATTTCGTGCTATAGCTGTAGCAGATCTTGCACTCACTGGCATCTACTTCAGGTAATGCTATTTTGTGCTCTTTACTTTCATATTCACTAATGTCACTGGTCTGAGATCAGTTTTCTTACACCTGCCTTACCTTTCATGGACACTTGCTCTCTGTGTGGTCTATGTGAGGTGATGGTGCCCTCTCCCTGGCAGAAAAGTTGGGATTGCCAGACAGCACAGCTTTTCTCTTTTATGAAGTTGTAGCCTGATTTGTGAATGGACACAGAACAGCAAATTACCTTCACGAGCACTGGTGTCACTGAAAGTATGGTGGCTTGCTGTGTCCTAATACTACATAAGTATTATAAAATTCAAAAATTACCATTTACATTATTAAGTATTAATCTACTTCTGACATTTTCCAGAATAGCATAATTCTCTTAAAAGAACTCATGCATATTTGTATCTTTTCCAAATTTATTTTAAGAGCGAGCAACCTATTTTTTGAAATATAACATTTCTATACTATACCCGAATATTTTAAATTGGGGTTTTTTTAGTCCTATGTTGATATTAGATTTTATTGTGATGTAAAACACAATGGATGATCTACCTACATAATAATTTTTAATTTTCTAGCCTTTTTTAAACAGAAAATACTTCAAATAAATGTTGTCATTACAACATTTTGCAGTGGACTACACTTTATTGCAGGAATAACATCTGTGTGTAGCACCTTTGAGCTTATGATCTATTAAAAGTGCCGACAATCTTGAACCTTGGTAAATGTATATCTAACTAGGTGGTAGTTGAGGGATTATGCTCATAAGACCTGACCAACTACGTATGAAAAATGTTGGAGAACATTTCCTTTTGATGTAAATAGGACATTGGTTAGACTATAAGAATTTGCCAAAATTTTACCTACTGTTCATATTGCAATAGCCCTGTACTGTTGATGTCAGGGATGTTAAGGGGTGTTCTGTGGGATTGTATATGATCAGGAACTGCTGTATTAATGAAACATCAATTACTAAAAGTCCCCAGTTAGAACACGAAAAAACAGCAGATGCTGCAAAAATTAAAAAGACTACAATCTTACTATGATGGTGAAATACTAAGAGTATTAATAAGAATATAAAAGAAGAGCTCTGCGGCTACAGGTAAAGGCTAACACTGCAGAGAATGATGGAGCATTCAAGAGCTAAAGCTGACTGGGACTTTGTTTGATGAACACACAGAAAAGCTGGTGTTCTTGGCTGCACAATGCTGTTCTCTTCAAGCATTGTATCAGCTACAGAGGAAAAGCAACATCATCCGAATTTTTGGGGCCATTTTCTGGAGCAGCCTGGAACTCTTGCAGAGGTTTTTAGTCGAAGTGTTAAACTTTTCAAACTCATATTTGTCAAGTATAATCCAATAAAATATCCACAGATGCTACATCTTCAGAAAATTGCCATACTTTCCCAGTTTGTGTTGTTCATACTTTATCAGTTTTCATTATTCATAACTGTAGTGGCAAAATATTTCTTACATGTTATTTAGACAATATATGTCATGAATGTGCAGGAGTTGAACACTCACTGGGGAACCTAATGCTCAGGAAACTCTAGGTCTGTTACATCCACAGGGAGCCATAACTTTACGTGTCAAACTGGATACTTACTGGCTTTTTATATGTCTCAGGTATAAGGATGCAAATTTGGCAAATTCAGTTAAAATAAAATATGAGTGAATAGGCTACTGAATGGGCTGCATGTGTCATAAAAGTCATGAAAGCCTTGAACCAGTAATAAGTGAGGTTTTATCATGGTGGAGAAACTAATGGAGGAACATACTATGAGCTGTTAGTACACATGGAAATGATTCGCTTTGAAACTTATTCCTTATCTTCAGAAAACTAAGTGTATTTTACACAGCAAAATATTTCCAAGGTTGATTTTGAATAATTTATTCAGAGGGATGGACTTTTTTTTTTCAAAGTCATTAAAGGCAGAACACTTGGCTTTGAAGAATTATTAGCAAAGATTAAAAGGACTGTGGGCCCATTCTTGCTCTTTTTGAAACTAACAGGAAACTTTCCATTGATTTTGGTGGATGGATCAAGCTCTTTAGCCTTTGTGCATGTGACCTTTCCCTTAATGCTATCCCATCAATTTGAATATCTCACTGGGAACAAATGCAGAGAAATCCCTAGTGTTGACTAGAGAAAAAACAAATGCTGCTCTTGTTTTTCAGTTGAGAAGCACAAAATTTTTCATATTACTTTTTTTTGCCATAAATGCAAACATGCATACTATGAACCGATGTTAACTGATATCAGAAATTTACTTGCTTTGGCTTTAGTTGACTTTGGAACAATCATGTGAGACCATTTGTAAAAAAAGATGTGATACCAAAGCATTAAAATGCTTTTCTAGCACATCTTTACTCAAAGAAGACTTCTACTAAAACCAGTAAGAGCAAAGGAAGCTTAGGGAGAGTTTTAAACCTCACCTATGGGCAAATAACAAATAACTTCTGAGCAAAAGGAAGCCAGGAAAGCTCAAGAAGGCTGGTCTGCCATTCTAGTTCAGCTTTTGTCTCAGAGTTGTAACCTCAACTTTGGTTATCAGCAATAGCCAGTTCCTTTATGAGTGTGGGCTTCTACCTACTGTATTCTCCATTTTTCTCTGCGTGTATAATTTTGATTCTATCTAAATAGAGTCTTTCCCATCATTGTATATGACACTATGAATCTCTCTTACTTAAACTATTAAAACTGTACAACTACACAAGTCCTTGAGAATGGATGCTACATTATGTGTAAGGGTTGTCTTATCACTTACTGTACAGTTTAGAGATAATAAATCTAATTGATTCTCCCTTCTGTTATCTAAACACCAGAGTCAAGCACAAACTGTACAGCAATATTTAAATGACCACAACACAAAGTCAACATGATGCTGTGGAAAAGAATAGAGCAATATTCTTAATTCTGAAAACCTGTATTGGTAATCAATTGAAATGTTGGAGCAATTGAAGAGCTGTCCAATTTTCAATTGCAATATAAGTTGGGGAACAATTTGAAAATAATGGCTCATACAAAGAGTTTTTGAAACAGTCAATATGGTCTTCACATGAAGGACAAATAAGAATTTGGCAGTCTACCCATTGTTTGGTCTTTGTGCATTAGACATTATCTGCAGGACTCACTGCAGTGGCCTAGCTGAGATCAGAGCTTGCAATCTTTCAGTGTAACTCCCATGAAAATGTACTTAGTGGGATAGTCATTCTGGAGAAATATTCAATGAATGTGTAGCAAACACGCTTTGAGCAATACTAATACTACTAATATACATTCAAAGACCAGCACTATTCCAGCCTGGATTAATTTCCATAGGAACCTCTGGCTGCAAGCTAAATATTTTTTGCATGACATCCTACAGTCTCTGGTATGACTGAGGACTCATTTGACACCTTTGGCTTCTTATCCTTCTCTGAGATAGTCAAAGTCCATCCCCACAAGGGCTGTGCCTGGACAGAGAAGAAGGTGAAGACCAACAGGGTAAGGTAGAGTAGGACTGAGAATTCAGTAAAGGAATATTACACTCATTAATCCCTCTTAGTGTTTTATTGAAGCTGTCCTATGAAAAGGACATTTTTAATAATGAAGATGAGGATTTAAGCTTTGGCAGCCATATTCTGATGATCAGACATTTCAGTAATTTTCACTACATAGAGGAAAACTCTAAGAGTACTGTCCTGTGTTTTCCTTTGACAAGAATTTTAAATTAAAATAAAATGCTATTTAATTAAGAAAAAAGCTAACAGCTATTCTCTGGACCTCAGAAGAACACTGGAATTGCTTCATATTTGGAAAAATATTGCTGTAATTAAGACCTTTGAATTTATTTTTTTTATGAGAGCGTTGTGTGGATATATAAATACAAACATTATGTACCTACATATGTAAAGTGTATGTGTTTTTATAGCAATAGAATAGATAACAGCTAGAGTTAGGTGCTTTTCATATTCATTGTATGCAATTTTCCAAGTGAATATCTGTGAATTTGTTTCATTTATGATTGTGCTCTTTTAAACATTTCAGTTTAAAAGGTGGTATCTCAGCAAATTCTACCTTCTTGATATTTACATTTACCCTATGGCATTAGTTGAGTATTCTTCTTCCTGTTCAATGTGAAGTTGCTGTGTGGTTTTGCCTGAATCTGAAAAAAGTGGATTTACTTATGCAACATGGTAATAAGGAAAGGAAAATAAAGTTTTCAGTTCTCTTATGACACTTTTGTACACGAAAGATTGTTACTGGTCTCTATCAGGGAAAGGTCTTGGCTGATGCAAATAAAAATGTGTTTACAGTATTCAGAAAAGCAAATGAGAAAGGTAGATCTTGCAGGGCTGCCTACTTGCACGCTCATGGGTCCCCCAAGAGCAGTGTAGTTCTACTCACTTAAGGAAAAAAAAAAACAAACTCCCCGAAAGAAACACATACTAATGCTCTAGGTTTAACACTGATGGCATCTTGTTCAAGTTTTCAACTCCCAGCTGCAAAGGCAAACAGATAAAACCTGACAGTCAGGTAGAACTCTAGACAGTAGGATAGCCGGACCAAACAAAGATTTTACAATTTCAGTGCCAAAGCACAATACTCAAATTCAATTAAAAAAACAGTTTATCTCTGTAAACTCATTTTTGTAAGACACCAAAACATGTAGTCTATGATTAGTGGCATAGACTCTCCAAAGTTGTTCACATACTTAAAGTTAAGATGCGCTTAAAACCTTTGCTAGATCGACTTTTTTTTTACCCACTTATTATGGGTATTATTTAAAATATATTAACTCTGTCTATTGCACCTTTGGATTCAATAACACGTTTAGGTTACAAAGCTCTCTTACTTTCTCAGTTTCTGAAAGAGAAAAAGTTATTTTATCTTGGGTTAGCTTTAAAACAATATTAATTTCCATGGAAGGCCTGGATGAACTTTCTTAGCTGATGGCTTACGACATAATTAGTTGACAACCTGGCATAAAGCATTACAATAATATAATAAATCTTAAAAAAGTTAATCAAATGAGATTTATACCTCTGAAATCTTCACAATTATGAGAATAAGCCTCTAGAAAACATACAAAAAGAAATCATGCTGTAAAGTTAATCTTTTAAGATTGATCAATTTAATTTATTCCACACACTAAGGCAGTATTAACAATTTAATTGCTGTCTACCTAGAAAGATCATCCTATATGAAGCACAAAACTAGCAGCAGTCGGACACACAGAGCATGTCTTTTGTTGAACGAGTGGAGGAGAAACATATAGGATATAAGCCAGTGATGTGAAAAATTGAAATGGGACGGTATTTAAAATTCTTTACACAGATACTTACATCATGTCTAAATGAGTAAAGCAACGTCCAAAAACCTTTTAAGGTATTTTTAGCCCTGGTTATTTTACCTTCATGCTAGCCCAAAGCAGTACAATGAGATCAGATCGATACTAACACTGAGGGGAAGTGAGGAAGGGATGCTGAGGGTAACCCAGCATCAGGACATGGTGCTGTCCTGGGAGAAACACTGTCCTCGCCACCCCTGCCGCCACCACTGTGCGGGAGGGGGCTGCCTTTTGTGAGTCACGGACTTTTCTTTTTTTACCAAGTAAATCCACTGCTCAGTTGCTGCCCTCTCATGTCCTATGCAGCAGTTCTTTTTTCTCTCTCTTCTCATCCTTTTTTTATTGCCTGCACCAATTTCTAAGGGGAGCCAGGGAGAGCAAGGCAGAAGAACATGTTAGTCCGCAGCTGCCTATCAGTGGAGGACAGTGGGTTTGATTAAAGGGAAGCTCCCTCCTGGATTTCACACATCACATCAATCACATTGATCAGCCCCCAGAAAGGCAACATATTGTCTGGGAGTAAGCCAAGGAGGGATATCAATTTCACAATAACACTTATGTCTTTCAGCCAAGAACTGGTTTATTTTTGGCTACTGAAGACTGAGACTCACTTTGGAGCTCCATTTATGTCCAAAGATTTTTAACTGCTCACTTGCAAGTTCACTGACAAGTTATTGCTAAGTTTTGCCTGAAATTGTAGCCCTATATGTGATTTCTACACAGAAAAATCAGTTTCTGCTTGCTGCTCATGCACAGTGAGGGAAATTCCCAGCTGTGTATCTGTGTTATTTGTTTCTCTCACTGTTACTCAAAAATGTAGAGTCTTCAGGAGTGCTCATATTTTTTTATGCCTTTTCCTGTAATTTTCAAGAACGTGTTCAAATCCTTAGGAAAAATAATATCATATATATACATATATATATAAAATACTCTGTACTATTATTTCATTGTGATGTGATAAAATATCCATTATTTTGATATGCCATTTATTAATTCCATTTGCATAAGAACTCTATGAAAGTTATCCTATTTTGCAGTAATGACATCTACACTTTGTGGTTCCAGATATTCTGGGTTTATGGATATGTTGCTTTTTCAGAGAGTTTTGATTGATTATGTCTGCCTGTCACTTTAAAGAAATCATTTTTACATATTGTTTTATATCGCACTCCCAAGGAGGTTTCATCTAGTTTGTTGACATAATGAATTCTACATCCCATGATTAATTATGTGTATTATATTATTATATCAACCTACATTTACCCTGGCTACTTTCTCAATAATTGCTGCTCTGCAAATGTATTTGAGAGTGCCTCGGTGTGTGAGAGAGAGAACTGGGGCTCAGTTAGGCTGCAAACTGCTGTAGAGAATGAGTGTAGGAATTAACAAAATGACCACTTCAACATTAAAAATAAGAAAATTGCCAGTATGGCATTCCTCTCATGTAAATTCTTGATGACTTCATCAGTTTTCTAAAATAATGTATATCTCATAAATTATTTTTTAAGGCTAGTTATCATTTAATACACAAATTGCTATGCTCCCCTTACTATCGCTACTTCCTGAATTATTTAGGGCGATCACAATGATCTTTAAAAAGGAAGGTACAGCCTGGCTGCCCCTGTGCTCTGCTAAAAAGTAATATTTTTAAAAGAGCTATTTTAACATTTGCAGTGATGCAAACCCTACCAGCTCCCCAGTGCTCCCTCCTTTCATGCTTGTTAAAGAGTCAGAGAGAGATTATCTCTGTCTTTTCATAGAATCATTTAGCTAATTTTATTTTTCAATAAGGTGGTGAAAGAGACACTACACAGTTAGTTAACACACATTCTGAAATTCCACAAAATATCCTCTTATGTTTCTTACAGCCACTTCTACATAATCCAATCTCAATATACTGTTTTCATAATACCTCTAAAGACATGATACAGAAAATTAGGATACATGCAAGTTTTAATGATGTAGCAGAGGAACTCAAGACTATCTTCTCAAGGTTTTCTGTAGTAAAGACACACAGTTTACCTTAAGTGCTGCCATTAAAATATATCATCAGAACACCATTTTTCTTTAAAGTGTTCAGGAGGATATAACCCTTTTGCCAATTATTTGAGCAGATTTTGAGCAATGAAAAGGTGTTATTGTCTTGCATTCTTGAAACTGGTATAGCTATACATGTTTTTTTTCTCTGTCAGTACTACCATACCACAGACATGATAAGAGGCAGTGCTTGTGGCAGTCTCGTTTTTTACTTGGTTAAAATAGGTCCTAAAGTATCAACAATACCGGTCAACTTTCCAGTGCTGTGATCCTTAATTACTTTTAGGTGTTTTAGGAAGATTTGTCTTTCTCTTTTCATCTCTAAGCATACAAAAAAGCCTGTATAATCTTGATGCTTGCATTATTGAACTATTTAATGTTTATCGAGCTTTGGAATGAAGTCTTTTCCATGTTAGAATTTTAACAGTATAGTTTTGATAAAATTGAATGCAATTGCAGGCACGTTTTATCTCATAATTCTTATCAATTCTCCTAAGCAACTTGGAACATTGCATTTTCATCAACTTTGGGAATAAAATCCATTACACTTTATTGCTAAATTTCAGACTTTAAAAACTTAATTTTTCTTTCTCAGCACCCCATATCAATGCTTTTTGGGTAACTGGTATTATCTTTTGAAAATTCCTTTGTATGTTGCAGGATATGCATTTATATTAACATTATTAAATATACTAGTGAATACTTCTGCAGAGTTTTACTATGGTTTACATAAAATGGTTATTGTAAAAACTAATAAATGCCTTAGATAAAGGAATCTGAATTAACTACATCTGCAGAACTAAAATGTACCTATGCTACATATGGTAAACTCCCAAGTCTTTTTTTCTTTCAAATATCTACTTTATATAAATAATTTGAAACAACAAATCAAAACAAAATCAAACAAAACCCCCAAACAAACAAAATTTAAAAAAAAAAAAGAAAACAAGAAAAAGCCAGCCCTGTGGTATCAGAAAATGTGAAGTAAAGCTATTATTTGCTTAAATGAGTTTCAAAGCCTTCAATAATTTATCATCAATTTCCCTGAGTTCCTTGACTTTCTTCATCTTGATGTCTCCCATTATATATATCCACCATTTCAATATGTAGCCAATATTATCATACTCTGAACCAAGTCAGCAGTTTTGACGTCTTCATTTCAATGTCCTTTTCTGTACCTTCAGCAATGTTAATGTTACAAATTACGGGCGGGTGTATTAATAGCCATACCCAAGAAGCAGAAAGAAAAGTGCATTTTTTTAGACTAAGTACTAACTTGGGATTTCCCAGGCCCATTGCGGAGCCGACGGAGCCCTGGCTCCTCCGTTGTGATGATAATGGATTCCGTGTTGTTGGCTCAAAGGTCGACGGGTCACCGTAAGCTCCTTAATGGACTGTGAAATAACTTTAACTGCATTAACCTCTCCGGATCACATGGGTGGCACCAACATCCACTCCTGAAATTCTCATTCGCTTATAGAGACAATACCATTAGATTATTATATTTTCCTTTTGGAATAGCAATAGGCTCAAAGCAATTATGCAGCTAAGCGTTTCCATTAAGCGAATAGGGCCTTAAAGAAGATTAACTGGAGCTTTTCTGGTGTTCAGTATAAAGGTGGAATAAGTCTAAAGATTTCAACAGAATTCAAATCTGCTAAAACCCCTATCTTTGATATCATGATGATCTAAAGTATGAAGTCATTAGCTGAAATAGCAATGCTGTGGCCATGCTTATGAAGGCAGGTGCAGTTGGCTGGCTGCCCAAACTGAGCCCCTGACTTTACATTGTATTTTCTGAATGTTTGCTCTTAAGAAGGTTATGAAAAAATTGGCACTGAAAAGAGCAGGAGGAAGACTGGCTTCTCACAACCACCAGCAAGTTATTTTAACCTGTTCTCTAGGTCCTTTATTTTCTGAGGATCAAAAATTACACCTGCCAAGTGATGCAAGAAGATACAACACCCATCTTCAGCCCCACTGCAGGACCATTGCTGCTGGAGCTAGGATGAGGCATGGATGCTCAAGCCTGACAAGCCCAGGGCTAATCTATTAGTCACTGGAAAGCCTGGGTAGAGCCTTGATCCTAGAACTCCCATTTGGTTGTGTTGGTTGGTAGTCTTCTGGCTGAGAAAGCCATGGCTCAATTCATTACAGCCTATTTAAAGACACTAATGTTTAAACCTCCAAGTCAATTAAACCTGAGAGTACGTAAAGAACTAAGGGCTTGCTTGTGCTGAAGTGGGGTCTTTCATCCCCCAAATTACTCTCGAAAGAGATCTGCTGACAGTAATGTTAGATTTTCCTTGTGCCAACTACAATATAAAGCATATAGGAACAATGCCACAAGCACAGCTTTCAGGTCATAACAGTTATAGGCATTATTGCAACAGTTTGTTTTGCTTTACATTAAAAAAAGCACTTAAGTGCTTTTCCAAGTTCTAGGCACTTCAACGGATTAAAAAAAAGCAAGCACAGCATGATCTCCTCAACTACACAGCAGAAATCCAGAAATCTATCTAAAGGAGTTGTGGAAGATATAATTTGAATATCATGGGGATGTGTCTTATTTGGAAACAAATAAACAAAAGCCAGCAGCAACAACAAAAAATACCGGCAGGGTCTGGGGAAACTAGAATTTGGAATTTAAAGACTGACCAGTAAAACTTCTATTTACCCTTTAATTTTGAATATAGAAAAGATAGTTAAGCTGTGATCATTAGTCATTACACCAAACATGTGAAAAAGTTTAAAATCTTCAGATAGTGTAAGATCTTTTTGTCAGACTATTTTCTATTAAAGTTGATTTTACAGGGAAAATGGAACTTTTGTTAAACTTAATTACTTTCTATAGATATGAGAAAAACATGTAGTACTTCAAAACTGAAATTAACTCTCATACATTTTCCTTCACTATCAGAAAGCTATTGATTATATAGCTTAGCAGTCTATTTCAGCACTAAGATAGGAAAAAATTTTTCATATCAGGTTTAAATATTTTTGCTTTCAATCTTATTTTCCTTGAAATGTAATTAATTTTCTATGGAAACGCAAAACAAACAATCAGTTTCTCAATTTAACAGTTCTGGTCAGTAAAGACAATTTTCTGATTTTTGTAGATTTAATATTTTGGTCTTCTTGCTCAAGCTTCATACTAATAATGACAAAGCAGAGATTATGCATTTAAATTTTATTTATATTTTTTCTTTTGTCTCAGCAGTTCCCAGCATTAAGCTCCATGCAGATCCACTACAATGAAATCATTATTTGGTTATAGGGGAGGGCCAGATGATCAGTCATAGGTACAACCTATGGAAAAGAGGATATCTCATTGTGTTTTAGCTCAGCTGGTAATTGAGTTAATCTTCCCCAATTCTGTGAGCCGAGAGTTGAACCCAAAGCTACTTTGGGCTTTAGCAGGCCAAGAGATATACCTGTCATCCTACCCTGTCTGTTTCTCTCCCATTTTCCAGTACCATGGCAGTGTCTGTATTTTCCCGCTATCCCAGCAGCCCCCCATGACCAGGCAGCTGCCAGCAGTCTTGTCAGCTTGTATGTGCTGTGTGTGAAACTCAATATTTTTTTGCACCTCTAACATGTCTGCTGCTCTTTCTTTATCCCCTCATGGGTACAAATCACACCACTCTCATTTAATTCAGCTGACATTTTGACCAATATTAAGGTTCCCCTCACCTTTTTTTCATTTTTATTTTGAAGGAGGTTGAACATTTTTTTAGTGTTTGTCATGCCAATATAGAGATGTCAGCCTAAATCCAACATGTATCTCCACATCTCGAGCAGATGCACTGTATAGACTGATTTGTTGGATGGGACCTTATTCTGAGCATCTGCAAGTGTCATGGAAATTGAAGAAAATTACTTAGGAACAGGTCTAGAGAGAAGAAGCCAGGAGACTGTTGTACTTAATTTACCCCAGCACCTTTTGCCCACAGAAAGCTTAAAGCAATGACATTTGATAATAACCTGAAAGCTTGGACTTGTCAAGAAATTGCAGTGGTCCAGCTATATTGCATTTTGGCCTCACCACTTATAAAATATGGTACAAGTGCAGCATTAATAACTCCTCAGAACTACTCTATGGTTTTGTACTTTTAAGGGAATTGGATCATTCCTATTTTAAATAATATGAACAAAAAACCCCCAAACGACCAACCCTCCCCCCTCCAAAGAAAACCAAAAAGAAATAAAACATCAAAAGCCAAACCAAAACAAAAAAAAAACAAAACACAAAAAACCCTCATTGTGAACTGGACTGGGAAACTTTATTGATTTTTAAAATCATTCATTTTCACTTGGTCTCTGAAGTCCATCTACCTTGTGTCCCCCAGTATGTTACACCAGCATGAGAAAAATCACAGAATCACAGAATGTGCCAGGTTGGAAGGGATCCACAAGGATCATTGAACCCAGTTCCTGGCCCTGCACAGGACCATCCCCAAGAGTCACACCATAAGCCTGAGACTATTGTCCAAACACACAAACTCTGTGAATGTGTTGGGGTGGGGGGCAGAGAAGAAACATCTTGCTTCCAAAACCACTACTCCAGCAGCAACAGCCTAAGACTGTAGACAGCTGAAGTTACTTCTCTTAATTTTTAAAGCATATACGATTTGATCTACTCTAACTCTGCCATAAAAGAATGATTTCAGAAGCAGAAGCAAATCCTGAGAAATGCAGATCCTCCATTATTTGTAATAAACCATGGGGACTGTCAAGACTAAGCAAGTTATCATCTCATTTTTTGTGGTCCTCAAAAAGCACAAGAGAGACAAGGAGGACAAAACTTAAATGGAATTTAGAAGTCACCTCTATAGGAAGTCTCTTCCTTGAGAGAAATTATCATGTGTAGAGAAACGGGACTGGTATGCTTTCCAAAAGCTGCAGGACATCTCAGATCCACCAAGGAGTGCCATACAATGTTGACCTCCATGGGATTGTTCGTAGAAACATCAGGGAAATTTGGAGGACAGAGGCCGCTGTTTTCTATACTTTCCTCACAGGAAATATTGGTAACAGGAGAACCTCTCTGAAAAATAACTTCATTTGCTATAAATATTTTTATAAATAGAGATTTTGTGAATAAATAGAAAATAAATCTTAGTTAAATATTATTAACTAAGGTCCAGAGCAAGAACCATATTTCAGAAATTTTCTGATAGCAACACAATAACAATTCTATACCATTATGTTCATTATGTGAACATATTTAAGTGAAAGATGCCCAGCAAAGTCCTTATTCAGCAGGGATTACTCATAAAGAATCCCTGTTGTCATCAGATTCTCTTTGACCCAGAACAAAACCTTTAAAACATTGCTTGTGGCTTTCTTGCTTATGGCAAGAATGCTAAAGTTTCAGACAAATCTCAGGATTCTAGAAATGTCATTTGACACACAAAAGAATAAGCACAAAGGAAAAATGAAGGATCAGAAAATGAATAAGATTCCATAGGCCAATCTGATTTTTTTCTATATCTGCTTGAATTATATCAGTTGAAATTTAATCACTACCTTCTAAAAAATTGAAGGCAAAATAAGTACTATTAAATAGCAAAAAGTATATATTAGTGTGAAATAAAGGAGAGCACATTAATTAAAAATTACTTAAAAATCTCTTCCTCAGTAGGATAAGTTGCCACTTATCACAAGAAAAAATAATTTCTTCAAAAGAAGCTTCCATTCATCAGTTCTCTGAGGTCTGTTGGACTAAAGAACAATTTACTTACCTAAAACTCGCTCAAATCTGACCTGTCTCTATTGTGAGATAGTTACTAGCAAACTCTCTCCCAACAGAGATATATTTAAAACTATATGAAATGAGTTTGGGCATTCTGGCCCACATCTGGAAGGCAAGTAGCTACATAACAAAAACACCACATTGTTACCACAACCCCTTAACTGTTTGCTTTCTCCAAAACAGAGAACAGATAAGTGCAGACACCCTCAGAGGTGTTTCCAGGCTATGTCAGAAGAATATTTCTCTTGCAATGCTAGAAAATCAACACTGCTGTGTATCATTAAAGTAAATGGAGCCCTAAACTCCTCTTGCTGCCATGAGAAGGGATAAATTGTGGAAAATGAGTAAACGCTTTCTTGAAGCAAGGCCCATACATAGTTATTCTGAATTTAGTGGATCATATTGCAAAGAAAAAGTCTGGATTTACTAAAATACTTCATGTGTGAGATGTATCAATGCCACAGCTCCAGCAGGAGTGGTATATTGTATATTACATTACACAAATGGGACAAGAGAAGGACAAAATAGTCTATCACTTGCTGACACTAAAATGGGGCAGTTGACAAATATTCATAGTATCTATATCTTTCCTTCTTCATGACTGCTATTGAAATATGAACTATAATAATAGTCAAATACATCAGTATTTAACACTTGAACTAATCTTAGCATATCTACTTCAGGACATCTGCACCTGTAATTATGTTTTCAGTGGCAGAAAAAAAGGTTGAGAAATGGTTTTCCCTGACAGAAATCTGGCCCAAATTTTTTAACTTTCCCAGTACTACATGAAAAGCCTTATCTATTTGATGATTAGACTAAGGCTTACCTTCAGTTATTTGGCATATTGACTATATATTGGTACAGGACTCACTTGTGGCAATGGATTTGCATGACCTGTTTATTTAACTTTTGTACCTATGTGTTTTGTACCACACTTAAGGAAACACAGATGAACAGAAATGCCACCTAAGTAATCAAAAAAGTTTACCTGCATCATCTTCTAAGGCAATGTCTGTTGAGTACCATATGTCTGTTGAACACTGACAATGTTTGGTTTTATGGCTCGTTTTTCAAATGCTGGCTTCAGTACACAAGGCTGACATAAATTTGCATGTTAATGAAAGTCCTTCTTGTCTTCAAAATTCATTTTTTGGTTCTCTTCTACCTTAACACCATGTTACAGGGATGGGTATGTTACCTTTGAAGACAAGTTCTCTAAACTTATAAACATCACATTACCTAAACTATGAGTCTCTTCAGAACAAAAATATTTCTTTACTTCATCTCTACTCAATTTACGTTTAAGCACAGTTCTCAGTTTCTGGAGATTTTATTGAATGGAAATGTTTTGCCAAATCCTGAAAATTAAGTTATCTCTGTATTGACTGTCATGTGTCTTCCTACCATGGAGACCTTTTTCATAAGCAAAGCAGTTATGACCACACATGTTACCATCAGTCATGTTCTTGCTGCAGCTCAGATTTTCCTGTTGAAGCACAACACCCAGGTTCTCTGACCAGAGGTGCCAGGGAGGAAACTTGTAAAAGGATAACGCATGCTTTGTTTAGGTAAAAGACACTTTACAAAAAATCCATTCATAAGCTCTCACCAAGTGCACATGCATGAACAGGAGTGTGAAGTGAGTCATGACCCTTCACATTTCACATGGAAGTTGTAAGCACTGCTTATATCTGTTTATTTTGAGCCTACATGCCTACAGTAAATGTTGAAGGTTTTACACATCTTTCAGAGTAGGAAGAGAAAGCTAAAAACAAACAAAAATGGTAACCTCAGTACTCTTTTAGGGATAATTTTTGGTTGTTTTCATTTGTTTGTTTTTCCCCTAAAGCCTAAATACACTTAGTTTGATTTAAGTAGATTAATTTTAAATAGACATGGAGAATTTACGGCCAATTTATGTTTTAGAATTTTTAGACGATCCTAAAGCCAGAGTGCTGATTAAAGAGGTAATATCTGTTTCCTCACCCAACAGAGTGTAGATAATTTCCTCACCAAAGAAATTGCCCCTGGCTAAAGTGACAAATCTGTGTAAAATGCTGAATGCTAAGGACATGCAAATCTGGACTGAGGCTTTTCAGATTCTATCTCTTTTCAGCCTTTAACTGAAATCAGCTGTTTCATAATCTTAGTGTAAATCTTCTAGTATCTGTGTGAACATCAGATTATGTACCATGATAAAATAATTGAATAAAGTTGTATTTTTGGCAAAAAGGCTAGGATTATTTTTGATGACTACATGTATTTTATACAATTTTACAGTCATAAATTTATTCATTGGAACCATTTACTTGCTAGCATACATAACCATGTCACAATGAAGTGTGTTTATGCTTGAGAAGAATCTTAATTTAAATTCATTTAAATTGCGTATATCTCCACTAAATACAGTGGTCCAGACCACAATATCTGCTACAACTCTAGGTGTTGATTTGGTTACAAAGAATGTAGATGTGTGGTAAAAAGGTCGAGACTTTTTTTTCAGCCAGCACTGGACTAGACATGGCCAGGAAGAAGAGCACAGTGAAGCAGTATTGAATCATATAACAGCCAGGCCTTGGCTCTGTCTGCTGGCCTGGAGACTGGGATCTAGCCTGGGGCCAGCAAGAGGATCAGGAGGGCAGTCACCCCACAGCTTTGTCCAGTCCTCTGCAAATGCTGGCTGAGGTGTATGACTCTCACAAGGATATCATAGAATGCAAGACACTTGCTGAAAACTTTTCTCAAATTCCACAAGAAATTGGACAAAATGCATGGATAGGTGACCTCAGTACCTCAACAGTAGAAAAAAAATCCTCGAACTAGTAACACTCCTTTCCTCCCCCACTTCCTTTAGAAATACAGCCTCAGCTGTACCAGTTAGGGTAGCTTTACCTTCAGAAACCAGGATGGTAGAGATTTGTGAAAATTTAATTGGTTGCCTTTCTCCCTTGTCATGTTAATGGAAGCAGGTGGGTTTAGCTTGAGTTCATTTTCTTGGGATATACAGTTGACAAAATCCTAGCAAAGACAAGATAGTTCATTATTCTCAAATGAGTTAGCAATTAAGCTGAAAGGCAAGGCTTTCCCAAGACACCTGTGAGGAAAGTATTATTGCACTTGTTTTGGTGACTAGGGAACTGAAATGAAATTATTTAACCATCGAATACATCTAAAGTACTACTTTTTCCCATTATCATGGACTCTACATGTATCTTTCCAGTGCAAAGTGAGATTAAATAACTGACAAATAAGAAGGTAGGGCCACCATCTCTGGTGGTATGAACTGATATATCTGCCCTGAAGCAAATGCCAAAATGGAGGCTGTGGTGTTTTGCACTCATTTTGTGTAGGTTGAATGTCAGTACAAGTGTGAGGCATCAAAGAGTGAAAGTATGCCCCAAATTGTATAAATGCTTCCAGCTAAACAGATATGGGGGAGTTGCATATACAGATAGATTATGTCTACTTCTATATCTATATACATACACACACATACATATACACGCACACACATCTATCTATCTATCTATCTATCTATCTATCTATCTATCTATCTATCTATCTATCTATCTATCTATCATTTCAGCGATCTAAAGCAGAGTTCCTGTTGGTACCATCAATAAGAGCAGCCACTGGATGCACAGCAGTGCTTTACTGGTCCCAGGTGGCTTGCCAAATGAATACTCTGCCTTGTCCTAGAAAGGCCATTTCTTGCTGAGAATATATTTTAGTGTGAGCTCCTCCACATAAGTTAAATTCCCAAAGTACTTATCACATCTGTAGAGTATAAACAAAATAAAATGGAACACAATACCAGATCCCTTCAAGTCTCTTGTATCTCCCAGATGTGATATGTGAGTGTATTCAGTATCAATTATGGAATTTAGGTAGAAAGCACTATGGTCAGCAAGGCCAAAGAGGATTCAATTATTGGTACAGCTACATTAAAGACCCACCCATAAATTACTTAAGTGGACTCTAACAATTATGAAAACTAATGAGAATAATCTTAAATGGACAGGAACAATCTTATATCATTTTAACATTTTAATCATAAAAATAATATTAAAAAACCTTTTTACTGAAAAAGTTCTGGGTCCTTTGTTACCTTCAACTTTGTTGAATTTAATGACATAGCTGAAAAACTGGCAAAGTCAAAGTAAAGTTAAACAGAGCTGTTGTTTGCCATGTCTTTTGTCTTAAAGCCACAGTACTTTGGATGACAGAGTAGAAAAGCACATTACTGCAATGGCAAGAATGATTATTAGCAGACAAGAACTCACCTTGGCACTGACGAGGTGCCACTAGTCTTAGGTCTACTGGACAGTGAAAGATCAGCCTTTCCTTTTCACTGAAATTCTCCAAGTATGCTGAAATCCCTGACAGCACAAAAAAAACCAAGCAGCAATTCTAAAAAATAAAAAGATAGACTTACTCTTCTTTCAAAAAGACAATTGGCATGAATTAAGCACAAAAGAATTTGCCTCTGGAAATACACTGCTTTGTGGTATGATAATCTTCTGACTTAGCTTCAAATAGTGGAGTTAGATTCTAGGCATAGAAACATCTCTCCAAGTTTTCTCAGGAGCTTGGACTGGATTTGCTGGTGAAATAAGCCACATAAACCTGCATTTGAGGCAGAAAGCATGAGTTCAGCACTCACATTACATGCATTGGCTTTTACTGGATGGTAAATAACTCTGAAATTCAAGACTTTGGATGGAACTTTTACATGCATGACTATGTGCTCTATTTTGGCAATGAAGTTCAGATATTTGGATCAAAGTATAATTTAGCTCCAGGACTCAGGCTTGTCTTTAAATAGAGAAGAAAAGGTCAAGTTGAGCCATGGTCAAGTTTATGCCTAAACTGCCATTGAATTAACTGGAAGCAGAATCAAGGCCATAGTTTACATAAGCAACAAAATGTGAAAACCTTATTTGTGCCAGTGAGAGCACAGCATCCACATGGACTATTTCCAAAATCGCATTTGTGAACCGTTATTTTCTTCTCCTGGTACATGTGAATACTAGTATCAAGCTAGAAGTAATGAAGAACAAGTCTATGCAAAACTTTGCTTACTCTCCATCTACTTCCTTCTATATTTTCTCAATTAACCTGGGGAAACAGTGTTGAGAGTCACCTTTCAACAGCAGTACAAGAGGTGAAAAGCAACAGTGGCTGTCTCTGTAACATATATGAAGGAGCTGGTCCTGTGTCCTCTCCACAGATACAACTACATAGTAGTCATCTAGAATCTGTTGTCTTTTAAAATGGTGACAAGTGATGTGAATTTCTTTGTTGCACTGACTAAAGATGTATCTCTTTTGGCTGACAATCATCCAGAATATTATGCTATAAAACAGCATCTGCTAAGCACCTCTGTCACTGGCAGCATCGTGTTGTAGTTTACCACTGGAGACAGAGTGTGGGGCTCCAATGCACCCCTTTTCCCCTTTGTCATCACCAAGTGGATTGGTGCTGCCTGTAAAAAACATGCCAAGAGATCACCAGTGGAGGATAGCCTTGCCCTACCACACTTCATACAAAGGAAGCTTTCCCAGCCATAAGGATGAAAACTGAACCAGGATAATTGAGTCATGAGCAAATAACTCAGGCCAAGAGGGTAGCTGGTCCCTATGAGGGAGTACCAGACTTAGAGAGTGTGATGTGGACTTATTAGTTTGTTAACATAAATACTACTCCTCTTACACACCAGAGTCTGCACTTTGCCTTTGTTTAACCTGTTGCAAAATCAATATTCTTACCCTGGTAGGTTATGCAGTTATATGTCCCCAGGTAATTTCAGCTGGATCCCACCCAAAAGTATAAGAACCCCTTCCTTGTCTGTTATACAGATTCATAATTTAAAGTATTTTCATATCCTTTTTTGAACTGGAAATCTAGGTTGGTATATAACCATACATGATGAAGAAATAGAAGTTCACCTGTAAATTCTTAATGGAAAGATTTTTATTGCTTTTGATACCAATATTAGAGTCTTACACGTAAATAGCAGATTTCTGCCCTCTTTCTAAGAAGCGAGCTGGATATAAGTCACATCTGGAAATTCATTACTGGGTTTACAAACCTGGGACAAATTCACTACTCTGCCCTTACTAAAATGGTAATGTACTGATCTTGGAGCACATCCAAAACACAGGTAAATCTGTGAAAATATCTCTATTGAGTTCCAATGGAATTTTAAATCAGGCCCATGGCAAATCTGAGTGTGTCCAGTGACCTCTCTCATAATGTTAATGAAGAAAGACAAGATGAACATACCTTATTGTAAAACAGATTGCTAAAGCCTAAATTGCAGTACACATTGCTTTACTTGCTCAATTTTACTTCATTCTTAGGTCCTGTGAAGGGTGGATTAGGACACCAGTATATTTAAGTGCGTGTATGCCCCTGAACAGTGGTGTTCAGAAGCAGTGCTCAAGAGAAGGATATTTCTCATCCACTGGTGCTTTTGCTGGTCTTAAGTCTTTTAAAACTCATGCTTTGGGGTTTCAGCCTGTCTCGAACAATTAGAAATCAAGCTGACCCTTAGTCAGCGGCAGCAAAAAGGCCACTTTGCACCTTCTTACTTATTCTTTCCACTGGCCACTGTCATGGACACAGCAGTAGACTAGACACACCTTAGGCTTGAACCAGCAAAACAGCTCCTGTGGTGTCTTCTTACTAATCCATTTTTCATTCTATTACAGTGTAAACTGTATTTGCTTATTGATAATATTTTCAAGGCAGCAGCTGCTACTGCTACTGAAATCAAACATCTCATTTCCAAGGGCATTCTGGGTCTGGGGGAAAAAAAAAAAAGGCAAAAGAAAGGCAAGCATTTGATTCTCCTCCTGGCTATATGGAAAGAACTGGGTGATGCTTTGCACCATCTCAAAAAAAGAAGCAGGAAAGGACCTCTGCCTGAAGTGCGTGTTGCCAGCACCAGTTGGCACCCTTAGGCAGAATTAGATAAGATGCAGCTGTAGCTGTCCCAGCTGCATAGCTCCCTTTTGGCATTAAATCCATGGGCAGCCGGTACAGTGAATTTTCTGAGCTGGAAAGTGGATTCAACAGAGGTAAAACATAAGGAGAAAAGACTAAATACAAGCACTGTTCAGCAGTAAAGCATCACGATTACACTACGCACCCCGTAACAGGGGATCAAAGAGTTGCACATTACATTATTCCATTCCCAAGGAGCTTTTCTGTACAAGGAAATGTCTGTCTTCTCTTTCAACCCTATCTAGCTTTATGACTACTCTATTATTTTTTTCTCTACTAAAAAAAAAGTTTACATGCTGCAGAAAAGAAAGTGGGGATCTTTGTTATTAATGTTGTAGAAATACAAATATGTCCACCTTAGAAAGGAGTCTTCATTAACTCCCACAGCCCAGAAAATTAAGGCACGGCTCATCAGGATCTATGCTTGCTGTTGGCTAAATTGCAAGGGACTAGTTGAGTTGCTGGGGTTCATAATGCTGATAGAGCGTTTTCCACGTGAATGAAGGATAAACAGCGATTAATTTCAGCCAATAAATAATGGTTTGAGGCCCACATTGAAAGAGGAACAATTACTTTTCCATTTTTCCTGCCAAATGAGCTGATAAGAGAAAACAGGGGAGTTGGCCACGTAAATCAGTCTTAATTTTATCTTCCCCATTAAAAAGCAGCCATTAAGACCATCTTCGGCTCATTTCATCCTCTTCTTGTTTCACTTTTTCAATTTGCACAAAAGGGGGGAGTTTGCTCGTCATAAAATTTCACTTTGGCCAACCTATCATTTGCATCTGAGCCAATAAATAGCAATTAGCATAAACATTTAAATCAGGAAGTGGAACAAATTCTTGTTCCCCCAGCAAGCTGTTAAATTACTGTATTTCACTATATATAAGAAGCGTTGGAAACAAGATCTGCTGGGCACAATTATCCCTTTGAAAGAAGACATGCTTGAAATAAAAAAAAAAGAGAGAGAGCTTGCTGGGCAACCTTCTTGCTCGTGGTCGATGAGCTTAATCAGTGTAGAGAGAAGATGTTCCATTAATAGTGTTCAACAAAGCCTTATTTCAAGCTTTCCATCCAATGGCATTTATTTGATCTTTATCCAAAATATATTCCTCCAGGATTAATTTAATTTACACTGATGTGACATCATCAAACTTAATTTTTTCTCATCCATTTTTCCCACTTTGCTAAAATATGCATATCTTTACATACTGGTGAGCCTGATCTGTGCAAGTCTTGCTTTATTGCAGGATGTTAATTATGTCAACACGCATCCAGTGAACATGATTCTGACTGCTTATGATGTAGTAAGTCAGCAATAACTCGGTAAATGCCAAAGTAACTCCAGTGGTCTTAAACTTCTAGAAAAGCAAGCTCCTTTTCTTTTAGATACATTCTTCTTCACTTGCAAGAATATTTCAACTCTTATGCGACATTTTTCATCCTCTTAGACTACAACAAAAAGTTAAGTGCAGTTATTTCCATTTTGCAGTTGGGGAACCTAGAACACAGACATCAAATGACTTGCCAAAGGTCATTCAGGAACTCTGTAATTCAACAATGGTACTTGGGCCTCAGACATACACCTAGCTCTAGGTTTAGCTCTTTCTAATGTCTATGCTGATAAAATTGATGGTAGATATTAATTTCCACTTAAGGTTATCTAGGTTCCTTCTGGACATAACCCATACAAGTTACTATATAAAGGGAAGGTGTCTCGAAGAAAGTTGACAAAGTACTAAACTTTTTTTGTGCCAAACTGTATGGCACCCCAAAGTAATTCAGCATAATTCTCTAAAATACACTAATTTTAGTGAAGCTACTGATGAAAATTACTTCAGTAAGTTTTAATCATGGGTTAGGTTCTTTTTAGATTGGAGTGCTGGAGGGGAAGTCAATACAATGAAAAGAAGAAGAGAGGTGAAAATCAATATAAAAGGACCATCAAAACAGATTTTGCTCAGATGTTCAAGAATTCTGAAGAGCTGACTGGGGACAAATCTTCACCAGTGTGCTGCTTCAGTCACTGTCTGTCCTTTACCTTTCATCAAAAGCTCTTCACTATTAAGGAAATGGTGCATTGAAATGTCTGTGGGACAATGCAGTACAAAGTACCTTTTTTCTGTTCTTAAGTTTTCAAAAACAACACCACAAATAATAATTTGAAAAAAATATTATGCTACATATGATTTCTGTGTCACTGCACAAAGGTTGGGGAAATTTCCAAGACTTTGCTCATGTCGTATTCCATCAAATGCCAATCCTTGTGTTTGGGTCTCATCTACACCCCAACTCACATTCAGATAATAGACAGCATTCTATCCTTTGTCTCCAGTTAAATTTTGATTGAAACTCTCTCTGAGGGCAACCTTGGTTTGGATTGATTGCTTTTTTAAAGGTTTATACTAAAATAGGTTGAAGTTTTTCTGGTAGCCTGTGTATTAGTAGTAACAAGTAAAATGTTTGTATTTCAAAAGCATATTCCACCCAAAGATAGGTGAGGTGAGTAACTGTTATTATCTACTCTTTATGAACATAAAAACTGACAGCTGATTTACAGACAGAAGTGCATTATTTAAACTGACAGAGTTAATTAAACCACTTTAGTAAAACTAATACAAAAATCTCTTCCAAATCTTATTGTGGTTTGGAAGAGGTTACATTGTCATAAAAGTCACTTGAAAAATAATATGCTAACATCCATGTGCTGCATTATACCAGGCTGATTATATTGTTTTTAAAGTAGAGATGACACCATTTCTTGGTGTAAACAGAATTTGTAAATCATGATAGGTTCAGTGATTTGATGTAAGGCCACGGAGTAGCAGATTTATATCCAAGACCTGCATTCACAATTATTATTGCTATCTCTTACCAATGTATCTATCTTTAATTCAGCAAGATAGTAAACATAGATGAAAAGAAATATTTGAGTATTCCTAACGTATTAATAATAGACATTAGCTTTATTTTAGACACAGTTTGTCAAAGATTCTGAGCTTTATTAATAAAATTCAGAGGTGTGGTTCTGCAAATGCATGGGTTGATATTTTTGTAAGGAAGTAGATATCAATTCTGGATGTTTTTGGATCTCCAGAAGACCTTTGAAGAACACAATGTTTGTTTATCCACTTGAAAAGTGCATAAATGTATTTGGGCATTTCAGTTCCTCACCCTTGCAAGCAGGAAGGACCCTTCCTGTACCAAGGAAAAGTCTTGATGATGACAGTAGTTAGATTTAAGACAACTTTCAGTATATAGTCCTGTACATTTTATAATTACGCTGTATGATTACCAGCTGTTAGCTTGGCAGCTTATTGAAGAATTTCTGGGAGTTTTCATTTCTTGGTGAAGCTGAATGAATTTAAATGTGGGTATAATACAAAAGTGGAAGTCTCACATTTACTTGGTCGAAGAGAAGCAAATAAAAAGTAGAGTAGACAATAAAGGACATTCGTACTCTAAACTGCGTACTCTAAAGAGAAAATAAACAAAACAAATAAAATAGGGAAGAAATAATCTACCAGCATGTCCAGCATTTTAAATTTAATCTGTTCTGTAACACCATAATAATTGTAATATTGTGATTTTGCATGCCAGCAAACTAAGAAGCACAGATGTCAAAAATGNTTGAGAGCAGTATTGGGACTTGAGAGACAATGTGAGATATATGAGC
Source organism: Calyptomena viridis (assembly GCA_013390005.1). Classification (NCBI taxonomy): domain Eukaryota; kingdom Metazoa; phylum Chordata; class Aves; order Passeriformes; family Eurylaimidae; genus Calyptomena; species Calyptomena viridis. The sequence continues at coordinate 108 of WEIV01010945.1, read as the reverse complement.
AGTATTGTTCAGAATTTTGCTTTGTGTTTAACAGGATTTAGAAGTGTGAAACTACGAGGACAAATCATATATTCTAACAATATTTAGCAAAAATTGCAATGGATATTT
>WEIV01010934.1:3256-64607 GCA_013390005.1 Calyptomena viridis | reverse complement strand
TTAGTTCATGAAATGAACTAAAGGGCTGCATTTATGAGCTCTCAAATGCCTGATTTTTCTAATGTATGGGATTAGCTGCTTAATAGAAGTATTGCTTTATGTTTTGGATACTTAGAACAAAAGTGACCACTGTGCTCACTGACTTAAGTGGGTCAAGATCAAACAAAATAGTAATAAATAACATACGTATCATGTATCAAAAACTATCAGATCACAGGATTTTGCTATGGGAAAAGATATATGAGGTTGTGTGTTGCCTCCTGCCTCCTCTTTTCTACAAAAGAGGTTACTTTTTTTAGTTTTTCTTTTTGCTATCAGGTCCAGAGGCTTTGTCCTCTCTTCCTCAATGCCTTCACTTCCCATCCTCCATCTCAGCTATACTTCCATCTGGAACCACCCTTCTGTCTGCACCACATTCACAGTTCTGAGGCTCCACAGAACCCTCTTTCCCTACCCAAAATACTGAAAGACATAACACAGTGGTACAAAGGAAGCTTTGTTGGGAAAGGGGATGGGAAGCATAGCACTTAATCCAGCTTTCAACACTGTCTCTCCATTCTCCCCTGCTGCAACTCCAACCTGCAGCTCTGCCCATGCACGGAGTTTGGAGAGGCAGCCACAATGCCACAAGGGTGCCATGGCTGCTGGTCCTCTGTTCCTCACTCTTAAACATTCATATGTGACAAAATTAAGGAAGACTCAGAACCAGTTATACTCTTGTTCTCTTCCCATACACCCTAGTAAGACAAGAAAATCTACGTGCAAGTGTTGTTTTGCTAAAAATAGGAATGTTCCATGTATTTTTCCAGTCCCTTCTCCATAATTATTCCATTCATGCCCAGTGATGCACATGTCTCAGATCTGATTAAATGAATTTTGGAATTGTAAAGCAGAAAGAGATATATACTCGTGTGTAGGACTAAAGGCCCTGCTGAAGTCAGGAGCTGTTGCACACACAGCCTGAATGCTGAACAGAACAGCCAACCTGAACACAACATGGGCATTCAGAATGCAGTCAGAAGCAAAAACATTTCATATCTCTTTTTAATTAATTGCAGCTTTTTTTCCAAATAATTAACTTCTACTCACTTATTCCTATCAATTAACCAATGGAAGGCAGGAAATAAGAGCTATAAAATAATGCTGAAACAAGACATATTATTTAAGCAGTGAAGCTTAAATGGGGCTGGAGCTAGAATTTGGTCAAGTTGGGGACTGAGATTTTAGTCTACAGCATTACAGAAAAGGCAAACTGCAAGTTTAGACCCAGTATTAAAACCTGGCATGGTGTGGTCCACATGACTTCCCAGGGAAAAATGTAACAATCCACTCTCATTTAGGGAGATTTACAGAATTTATCTCAATGCAAGGAGTTGACAGTAACTGGAATATCATTTTTCATCTTTTCTGTTTATATATTTACTTTTTAAACTCAGATAGAGAGATTACGTTCAGAACTTTAAAAGAAAAAATTTCTTCAATATTTTGTGCAAATTCACCAATTAAGCATCATCTGTTAAGATACTTAATTCTTTTAAGGAGGAAAGCAAGCAACTCTTTCTCATCCTTTTTTTCCTTCTCTGGGGACGATGTACTCCCTTCCAGGGTTTATTTTTACTGTCCATTCAGAAGGGTTTATTTCTAGTGATTGCAGATGATATTTTGCTTGTACACCTTTAATTAGTCATCTTATTTAAATTAATGACCCCTGCTCAGAGACGACTATCACACAAGTGTCGTGAAGTTTTTTTGGATAAAGCAGCCTCATTGCACTTGGAACTAAGAAAACCCACAGATAGGTCTCTTGTCCTAAAATCTCTGGTGAATTTGCAGGATTCCATCCCTCTCTTCACTTGCACATCTTGCTGGGGCAGCAGATCAGGTTGTGTGACTGTTTCTCAGCTGCCTAATTTCCCAGACTAGCATATTATCTTAAAGGGCTGATGTGAAAACATTTATGCTAAGATGTTGACCAAATATTTGATGCTGAGATGTACAGGAGGTTTATATATTGTGTTTTTACTGCCATACACTGCTCTTCGTAGTAAAATCCTTATTCTTTAAGCATAGTATCTATTGATTGGGAAACATATTGCCTGAAGGGTTTATGTTGTTTTCACACACCTGTGATGGTCCGTGCACTAAAACAATAAAGGAACTTTAAAGGGAACAGTAGCACACACAAACACACATATATATATTTATGTGTGTTTTGCCCTTCTTTTGCCTTGACCGCTTGTTTAATTTTCAGCCTCCTGAGATAGGAATGATTTCCTTTTTTATCAAAATCATTTATATACCAAATAATTTTTACGATCGTTCTTGTTGTGCAAGCAATTTGTTAAAATACTTTACTGGGTTTTGTGGATATCGAGTGAGATCGTATGTTTGCTCTTTCTTCACCGGCTAAGAATAATTTGTAGCCAAAATTCTGGTGTAAATACTAATCTTTAGGAGTCTGCTACCTCTGTGAAAGTTCCTACCAGAACACTTGTGGAACTGAATTTTTCAGCTGAAGAGGGCGGGAGAAACAGCAGAAACAGTCAGATTTTATTTCTTGCAAGCATAAATATATTTTCAAAGTTACTTACCCTTATTTCTCTAACTAATTGGATAATGCCTTCCAGTGCAACTGGAAGAAAATTAACACGTCTCCTACATGTTCCTCTGAAAGATTAGATTCATGATAGAATGCAGCATTTCAAGGAGCCCACACCTCGTGGAACATTTTGATTTCATTTCACTACATCTGAAGGCTTACTGGAATATAACCCGACACACAGTCTTCAGAATTCTCAGACCAGTCAAAACACTGCCAAGTAATTGTTGATCATAAGTGGCCAGATAAAGAACACACATATTTAACAGGTTTGTGTAGTTATCATGTGAAAAATGTTCTGAGGATAAAGAGCTTAGGGAGTTCAGCAGCACAGTGGATAAAACTAGAAATCCCTTGAAGAATTTCATTGTTTTCAAAAGTAACCAGGATACTCTTTGAGCAGAGATGCAATTATTCATTTGCATTCCCCAAATTCGCACGAAATGATCCCCTTTTCACTCTCCACTTGGATGACAGTACAGTGCAGAAGTAACGAGAATGTTTGCCTGATGGGCTATATGTTTTTATCCATGCATATCCAGAAATAATGGAACAAGTCCCTCAAACTTTCAAAAACTAATTTTCATCCAACGGAGACCTAAACTATGAAAAATTTCACCCGGCAGCCAGAAGTTTTCAGGAAGTTACGAGCTGCTGGAAATGGGGATAGCATGGAAAACGTCACACAACCTGAACAGTAGTAGTCATTTTCTCTCCCACTGTAATATGTAACTGTATAATTTATTCATGTTCCAAAATACATTAGGTAAAAGGAAAGAATTCTTAGTTATGGTAGACCTACCTCAAATCCTCTAAGAGTCAATACAGTTTGTCACGTGTACAATTAAAGTGGGGGCTTTGCCTCAATTAATTGTTTTCCAGTTGCACTAAATGAGCAAGATTCCATTTTGGTTGGAAATACAAAGTGCTTGTCAAAATGCCATTTCCTACTGAATTTCAGTTTCCTGCCCTGGGAAAACAATCCCTAATAGCTTCCCCCTGCCTCCATTGACTAGCTCTCTTCATATTTTCCCTGCTTTTTAAAAAAATTACAGCAATTCCTAAGCATAAAAATGCTTACTTGCAAAGTATACTGTTTAAATTTAACTCTTCAGACAGGAAAGCTATTCAGAAATTAAAACATACTGTTTTCTAGCTATTGGGCTATAGTGCCTCCTCCTGCTGTTTTTGTGACCATCTCCACTTTTCATGCTGAACCGAGTTTCTTTTGTTGTTCATTTCACTGAATTCCATGGCTTGAGTTTCTGTTGGTTTATCTTTCCACACAGAAATTAGATTTTTTTCCCCTGTATAAAAATCTGTAAACATAGGATCAGAATTAGGGCAGAGTATGTATTTAATTACACAGTATGTCTTATCCTTGGAACATTAATGGGCAAAGACGAAGTTTATTTTCACTAAAAAAAAGTTAAGTCCCTCACATATTTAAATCGTTTTGAGTTAATAGGCAGCATTCACGGCAAGGTTTGTTTTTATACTACCTTTTTTTTCTTGAAACCATCAGAAATTTCTGTTTTACAGTAAAGATTGCAGTCTGTTCTAAGCAGGCCAAGACTTCCAAAGCATTATTTAAATGCCTCAGCTGAATACCAGCATTCTTTCATCCCATTTCACACACTGAAGTACCAAAAGGGTAAATAACTTGCAATATCATTTTTGACTGACTTGGCTTTGAAAAAGGCACAACCTACATAAACAAGAGAGCAGTTTTTTAGGTGCTTAACTGGATCTCTAAATGATCCCCTATGCTAGTCTGCTAATGCTGCTAATGATTATAAACACCTCGGTTCATCATATTAATGAGTTATAGCCAATAGAAAAGGACAAAATCTATAACTTTTCCACAAACTTAGTTAAATGTCAAGGTTTTTAAAGGCCTAGTTAGCAAGTATATTAGATGAGATATGTCAGTTTCCCAATTTACGACTCTGACTTGTCTCTTGTGATTCCTTATAGCCTCTAGCCATTCTCCTCTTACCTGAGGCATTCTCTGGCAAAAACCTGATGCTTCCAGTCATTCTGCATTCCTGTGTTCCTTCAAAAATAATTGGACAGGCACCTCTCCATAAACAATCATCATTAGTCACATAAGGTACACAGATAAGAATACCATACAAATAAGTTTCAATAGACTGTCTTGAGCCAAATAATAATAATAATTTGGCCAGCATGCTAAAAATGTGATTGACAGGGAGTTAATGCACTTAACACTTTTCCAGCAGGCTGTTAAAATTAGTTCCTTGATGCTCAAAAAGTCCTGCTCCCAGAAAAGTGACACCGACATTGACCAGTGGGTTTGTTGCTGTTCAGTAACCTGCTCCATTTCCAGACTATATGATTAAAGTCATTATGGGAACTGTCAGTAGGAGGGAAAAAAATGAAAACTGTCATAAGAAGCAACTGTTGGAAATCTTGGGATTTTTTTTTTATAATGCTAAACTATTTTAAAATATTGTCTGTAATTTTAATATCACGATATCCAGCAATATAATAAGGATCCACATAATAAAATAAATCCTTTGAGGTTATACCTTAAATGTCTATAGTAGTAAATTCCTTATATAGTTGGAAGGAAATTAATCATAAATTTCGTTCTACATGAAAAGAGTGAACTAGCTTACAAAAAAAGAATCCCTATTTTAAAATATCACTATAATATTTAAATCATCTAAATTAAATAAATTAAACCTAGGGAGTAGAGGGAGAAAAAAGTAAGAATTTACAATTGAAGAAATCTTGTTTAAAAAAACCCCAACCTGTCAAAAACGTAATCATACAGAACCAATTAGTTGCCTCATGAGAATGTACTAAATTGGAAACATAAAAATGTCCTAATTTCAACTTGAAACTTTTGTAGATTTATTTTAATATTTGATGCAATTATAGCGGAATAATTTTACAGACCGTTTTACCCTCCTAAATACCCACTAAGTTCTCTCTGACCCACCAAATGCACTGTTAATTGTTGTTAGTTGTATAGAGATCACAAGACATGTCACGTGTAGCTCAGACATAAATTATAGCTTTTTTCTTCTTGTATTGGAATTTGATTGTTTTAACGAATTCACAAATACTTCAGTCTTAAAGTGCTTAAAGGTTAGGAGGCTTTTCGTATCAACATAAAGATTCTGACCCTTTCCTTACTTACCTTTAAAATGTGTTTATAGATCCAAGAGGGTGCTTAAGAAGATAGTGTCTTTAATACCATAATACCAACACTATAATTTTCTTATATTTATTTTTCTTTTCTCACCTGCTACGCCTAGGTTTTGACATTAAGAATATTGCTTTTGATATTTTCAGCATTAAAAACCACTTTATGCTTTGGTTCCATTTTACTCCCAGTCAGAAAGATCAGAAAAAGCTCAAGTCACACAGTGAGAAACTTTATCCACTGAATGAGACATTATCCATTCCACCAGACTACAAATCAAAGAGTATCTCTTAGGCTGCTTAAAAATTCATTTTAAAATCTGAACCTGATTGTACTTTTATGGTAATTTCATACCATCAATCATCCTTTTACCTTTAGTCTCTAGGTCCACTGCTTTCCCCATAGATCTCATTCTCTCTACCTCATTATAATTCTTTAGGTGAGAAAACAGGGTAAGAAACCTTAACAGAAAATGAGAGAAAGATGTAAATTTCTCGAGAATAGTCAGGTTCACTAAGAAGCACAGCTAATGATATGTTCTGATCTATGTTTTTTCTTTTTTTTTTTTTTAAATTAAAAGATGGAGGGGGATAGAATGGAGTGAAAAACACATTTGCCATGCAAATAATGTGTTTGTAATCTGCATTCTATCTCAACAATATAATTTACACAACTAAGCTGTCAAAATACCTTCTTAGAAGGAGTTCCTTAAAAAAAGAAAAAGAATAAAATAAAGATTTTTGGAGAACCACAGAACTTTTCCTAATTAAGTGCTGAACTTGCTAAAATTCTGCACTTTCTATTACATTCCTACAGATTGTTTCAACTTCAGTAATCAAGAAACAGAACTAACTGTAGAGTGCTAGAAACATACTGATCAAACCCCCTTTCTTACACCTCAAATTAAACTACATCAGAGTATAAAATGAATGTATAACCTTGTTTAGGTCTTGAGCAGTACTGATACCTTCTCCAAGAAACAGCTGATTACAGGAAGGGAAAGCTACTGCATATTGTTCTGTCTACCAGTTCTCTGGGGCAGCTGCAATCCTTGGAAATAGTCGAAATCTGATCTGCTCCTGGTGGCTTCTACAGGAGTCACACTTTCCCAGCAGCCAGTATTATAGTTTCACTCTTTTCCTTTGAGCCCTGGCCATATTGAAAAGCCTTTTTCACAGCATTGTGAGATATGACAAATAATGAATCCACTGTTCGAGACATCTGGGCTGGGAGAAAAACTATTGTTAATCGCAAGGGAAAACGATTTTTCCAGTACTGTCCATGTTAGAGTTCCTAATGTCTTTAACAAAATGTAGCCATAAACCACTGAATACTGGTGATAGCAATAATCCATCCAAAATGGTTTGTTACCAGCAGTTAGTGACCAGTTTCTTAGTTAATGGCCTGAGGGGAAAGGCTTTAAAAAAGCTGTATGCACTGTTTCCTCTCAGGCAATTTAACTGGCTGCATTAAACTGTATTTTCATTGAGCTTCCTAACATTTGTACTCTGATAAAATTCTAGTCAGGGAAGGGAATGAGGTGGTGGTGGAGTATGTCATCATTGTACTTTGTAACAGAAACATTAAAACAAAGAAAAAAAGCTTTGAGTGTCTTCCTACTCTGAATACATTAGGATTTGGTACTGAGAGTAATAATAAATGTTAGAGCCTTGAAATATCATGTAAAATTAAAAGTAATTAACAACTTTATCTGAAGAAAGATGAAAGCATCTTCAGCTTTATGGTATTATACAATGCCCTTGAAACAATGAAGGAATGCAAGAAAAAACATGTGCTTTCATCCAAAATCAAAATGCTAATCTGAGATGCTCATTTATTTTCATAAACCAAGTAAAAATAGTACCTTATTTGGAGGAGTATCACAGGCTAGCATGATACTTGGTAATATTAAAAAGTTAATAAAACATGAGTATAGGAGGGCATATAAAGCAATTAATATACAGTTTTCATTTCTATTTTACCGAGGTAACACATTGTTTCATAAAGTGTTTTCAACTATGTCATTGATGTACTGGCTTATGCAAGTGGGAATTTTTTTTAAATATACATGCTTTATCCATACTTTATAAAAAACATTTTCAGTAGATGAAAATATTGTACAGCACAGTGCTCTATTAAAAGGTAAAACAAGAATATTCCTTCACTATTTTAGTTGTGTAACAAGCTGTAAGTCAGTCAAACCCATAAACAACAGTGTGCTGATTCCTCTGCCTGCCTCCACAACTCACTGGGCTCAAATGGCATCTCTTCGGTTTTTGCTCACATGGGTAAAAAGACTCATTAATCAGAAACTTTTTCCCAAGTATGGCAATAAAGTCAAAGGAATGATTGGCATTACACAGAACACTCTGTAACATACACACAGGAATATAGGCTCTCATTAGGCACAGCATATTAAAAAAACCCCAAACCCAAAACAAAATACTGCACATCTTTTCTTGAGCTATACAGGATACAGGAATGTTAGGGAAAAGAACCACACATCATGTGTAGGGAAGGGGAGGTGACTGGAGAGACTGGGAGGTTTCTGGAGTCCCAGCACAAATACAAGGAATCGGTTCTGGGGGACTCGGACAACTTGCCTTACAGCTTTGGTGAAAGGCTGTAGATGGCACAATCCCACTTTTGTGCAGGAGACTGATGTGAGGGTTTGTTGGGACAGAATTATTCCTGTGTGAGGCACTCGAGCAGTTGGTACCACTACCCAGCCACATGTGCAGTAAGACTTAGTAAAACTGGGTTTTTCCTGAACCTTGCTTTTATTAAAGTTCTACTGGAGCACTTTTTGCCACCAGGTCCCAGTTCAAATCTCTCTGCTACCCACCATAGGGAGAATCCTATTCCCAGCAATTTTGGATGTACCTTAACTTCTATGTACAGTAGACTGTAATTTTACAGAACTATCAGTGGTTTAAACCAGCATTCTCCTGCTGAAGTGGGCCATTCATTCTGACTGTGTCATCCAACTATAAAGTCACCTGAATTATGGTGAGTGGATTGAACTACACCACAGAAAAAAAATTTAGGAATAAATAGACATGGCGCTTGTTGGAAACACACCGTTCATGTGGTTAAATCACTCATAGAATGTCTTCAGTAAATAAGTAGTGGTAATTAGCAGCATTAAAAATTATTGAAATGGAACGATTAGGTAGCAAAGCTGGAATTTCAATGTAAGTTCAGTGGAAATGTGAAAGGGACAAAGAAAACTAGCAAGAAGTGAAGAGAAGAGCTTATGCTCTGAGAGCAGAGACAAAGGTTTTCATGGGAGGCAAAGCCTGAATAATCTTTTGGAAAGGCACGAATCAAGAAAGATACAGGATGGACTTTATTACTCATTTACAATTACAACAAGCTACAACATATTTCTTTAATATCAAAATAGTAACTGCACTTTTTTTTTCCCCCTCTGTGTGGGAAGAGGAGCTTGAAAACCTTATGGTTTTTGTAGTTTTCACTGCCTTCTTAATCCTCAAAATATCAGATGTTAATTCCGGTTTTGCTGGAGGATGTTTTTGTGGATGTACCTCCTGTACCTTAATTGAACTGATAAGAGAGAAGGGACTGAACATTTAATAATACATTCTTCCTTCAAAAAATTAATGAAACAAGAGTATGAAACATTAATGGAATTACTTCATATTAAACTATCCAGAGAAAGTGCCAAACATAAAGGGTCTCATCATTCAGGTGACTGTACAGGTTAAGCACTCTGTTTGGATAGAAGGGGACTGGGGGAAATCTGGGCTCCCCTGGACATTGTTTCATCTCTCACCCCTACAGGGGGCTGAGCTGTTACCTCCACTTGTCTGAGGCCAGGCAAGGTTTCAAAACATCAAACTGAGGGCTGGTTACTTTGAGCTGAGGGACTTCTCTGTTCAGAAGCTGAGCAGAGGAAGGAAAAGGGAGTGGGCTAACAAGAAAAGAGATGAGAAAGAAGAAAGGTATTTTCTGGTTCAGTGGTGTCCAATTTGAATATTTTAAAAGCAGAGCTACTTCTGCTCAATTTGGATCGTATCCATTAAATATAAAAGAGTTTGTGTTCATTTTGAATACAAAGATACCCAAGAGCTGGGGCATTTTTATTTTGGCTGTAGAAATCTTAGAATCATTGTCAAATCCTGATTCAGGTGCACCAGTGTTTGTTTCAGGCTAGGCTGACAATTTCTGTCACATTCACCAGGAAAGACATAGGAAAAGATCCTGGCTCTGATATCCTCCATAGCAAGAGTTGGACTGGCAATAGCAACATTGATTTCTAGATAATTTTCTTCCACTGATGATGAAGCAACAGATCAAGTTGGAATTTGAAGAAATTGTAGCTGGTGGCTTTTGTGTTTAACGGTATTGTGGAAATTTACATTACCAGGTACAAAAATAAACATTTTAAAATTACTTCAGAGCATTTTGTCCTAAGGATGACTGTATTCCCTACCAGTTGTTTTGCAGGAAGTTGTTAGCTCAGGCAGACTGGCAGACAAGTGCCCCCCTGGTGCCAAAGCAGTGATTCTTTTCTTACTTGGTTTGTTCCTGTCATTCTCCAAAGAACTCTCAACTTGTTTCACTTCCCAATGTTTTATTTAAATCTCAGCGAGATGATGGAGCATGGGAAAAGACCTCTTATTTCATGGCTGAGTCTCCTTTCAAATCTGTAGGCTCAAACAGAATTGCATAGTATTATGTGACCCTTTGCACTGACTGTTCTGTCAAAGCTTTGGCCTCATACAGCCCATGTGGTCAGTAATGAAGAGATCTCTACCATCATTTCTGCAATATTAGCAGTGGTGTGAAAATAGAGCTCTTCCATTAGGGGAAAAAAAAAAAAAAAGAAACAACAACTTGGTTTTAAGACTTTTTTTCTGCTTTACTTCTCATGCTAATACATTTGTGACAAATATTATTTTCCCAGATGACATTTGTACAGTAGGTCTATAGGAAATGTCAGCCAGAGGAAAAAAAAACCTCCTGCATTAATCTGCATTCTGAAAGCCTTCTCATTATTTCTCATCCAAACTGGGAGCTTACTAAATAACAAAATAGAATGCAAATAATAAAATAATGCAATTAAGTTCATATAAAGCTAGGGTCATCCAGAAATAGCAGAGAAAACTGCACACCATATTTACATGGGTTTATATGATGTATAAGTGTATATATGATGTATATGTGTATATATGATTCTGTTAACAGAGATGGGGTATTGATTTTATGCACACTTTATACTCTTATCATTTAAATCATGAGGTAGAGAAAAAGAAAGAGAAATTAAGGTGATACTGGATCTAAGAAAGAACATACAGTGGTGAGTACAGTGGAATCTGTCAGGATACATCTTTATGAATCCTTTCAAAACAGATTTCTGTGTGAAAACTGCAGTAGGGCCAAAAAGGAAAGTTAAAAAATATCCCCAAATGTACAAGATTTTGAAAATGAGTGAGGGTGATTTCCTAATCTTTTTAGCAGATGAGATTACACCTAATGTTTGCGAGAAATTCTTTTGCCAATTTTTGTTCTGAAAAGGAAGACAATGAGCCCTTTCCTCATACTAGTGATGGTTATACCGGCCTCCTGCTATTCCTCTTTCATCAACTCTTTCTAATTTATGTGAGCCTTTCTCTTAGAGAAACTATTTCCTCCCCTCTGTTGTGTAGATGATTATGCACAGATCCAAGGATGGACCCCCAGGGGGAATGTCATGGAGAACAGGGGAACTGTATACACAGTACGAGTCCCCTGCAGGGGATGGATGCCCAGGATGTCTGTCCAGTCCATCCTTAGGAATATAAAATGGTGCAGTTTCAGGAATGTGCTGGCCCAGAAACTGGAGGACAGTATGACACGTTACAGAGACTTTGCAATTTTCTTTAACGAGGCAAATTACTGTAATTTTTCTTCATGTATTATTTTAACAAGGAAGGTTCAGAATTTTCCTAATGCCAAAATCAAAAACATATCTAGGGCAAGAAGAAACATTCTTATAACTACCTTAAAAACAATCCAATTTAAGTTTAGAGCAGAGAACAGAAGATATCCAGTCCAAGAGATTACACTCATCCCCTCAGGGAACAAGGAGATGTGAGACCTGGATAATCACTTAGAGGGAAGAGTACTTATAGTTTGGAAACTACAAAGAAAGTAATTGCACAGCAGCTATTGGCAGAACATAGTAACTTCACGTAAATCACTCCAAATTAGAATACACCTGCCTGTGGCCAAGTGGCATTTATCTAAATAGCAGAGGCCCTTTCTTAAGTCAAGTTGTAAAGTTCACAAAGTCATAAAATATCAGGAAAGGGCTCTTGGACAAAAAAAAAAAAAAATTGAAAATTATTATTTTTAAGTTAATAAAATTAATTAAATTTAAAATTCAGATAATTTTTATATTTAATCCTTTGTCTATTGAACAAGTAAACATAAATGAAGCTCAATACAATTACAGGAATTAGCAACAGAGAGCAAATTTAAGGAAGAAGAAATAAGCTCTTTCTCTAATGACGATGAGAAATAGTCTTAATTTTAAATAATTTGAAGGATGTTAGATGTTACAGCAGGGAACAATCAAGTAGTAAGACACAATTTCCTCTGCCTTCCAAAGAGTCCCTCTTTATCTTCTGTATCCTGCTCAGATTTGCTTGTCAGATCTGACCATAGCATTCTATTTTCAACCAATCCTTTATATCCTGTTGCTCTTCACCACCCTGGGAGTATTTTTATTCTAGCCTAATATTAAGGACTTCAGAGAGAGCATTTTGGATGTCGTATTAAATTGTAATTTGTTTCTTCTTATTTTGTTGACATATGAAAGAATGTTGGAAACGACTTACAGGTATTTATAAAAGGAATTACTTTTTTTCAAAATACAAGTAGGCACTACCAGCAATAAGAACCCCTCCCTTATGTCCCAAATCATGAGCAACGTGCCCAGAACATTTTAGAAAAACACTTCAAAAGTCTCTTTTTCCCAAAGACCGTGCGAGCCTGACATAAAGGGTGATCTCTGCTGAGAAGAGCAACCAAAGTGCTGCTTGTACTCGTGAGGGTAACTTTGCTCATAAAAGCAAGTAAAGCAGAAGGCCCTGCAAGTGACTCCCACGGAGCTGGCAGAGGTCCGAGTGTGCGTGTGATACACTCCCAGTGCTTCCCCTGCTCCACAGCAGTGGCAGTAATGGACAGCCAGTCCTACGTGTCTGAAAATCCACAGAAGAGAATGCTCTGAAGAGTCTTGACAAGCAGTGCCCTGGGAGTTACTTTGCTTTCAAGAGGCTGACTGCATTCTTTGTGCTTTTGGCAGCATCGCCGCCAAAAAAAAAAAAAAGAAAAAAAAAAGGCGTTCTTGGATCTCGATTTTGTTTTCTATTGTTGAAATTTTTTTCTGAAAGCAAGAGAATATAGCTTTGCATCTGTTAGGCAGGAACTACACTGTTGGAAAGATCAAAAACTTATTTTGGCTGGTAAACTGAGTAAACACAGTATGGAAGTAAAGAAAAAATATTTATAGAAACAATTCTTTTAGATGTTAAATTTTTGAGAGAGGGCATGTCTTAGTGTAAAAGAAATTTAACATACTTTTCTATTAAGTTATTTTTTATAATTTTTAAATTATCTGCGTGTATTTTGGGGTAAATTCAAAATTTAACTCAAATTTGAAAAATATAACTAGCTTGTTTTGTGATATATCTCCCTCCTCCCTTTTTTCCTTTTTATCTGTTTCTTCTGTTGACAAAAAGTCAACTACTTTCAGCGTAGAATTTTTCTAGTGTCACAAATGTGACCTTGATCACCTCTTCTTCTGTTAAGTCTTCAGATGGTTCTTGTCACAGCCAGCCATACTTTTCCACAATAATACTAAACAGCTTGAGAATTTATTCAGTCTTCAGTTCTAACTATATCTTTTTCTGCTTCCTCTGATCAATCTGTCTTGAGTGCTGCTTTACCCCAGTGTATTGTTTTCTTTCCTGCCCATATTTCTGAACAAGTCTATTTAGATAGTCTGTTTCATCAATTTTAACATCAAACCGTATCATTACCTGTTTTGCCTTAAAAAAAAATAAACTTCCTGGAACCCTATAACATCCTAACTTCAGAGCAGCTGTCTAGTAAAATAAAGACATAACTTCATTATCATGTGTCAGCATCCCTGGTTAGCTAAACCCAGCTAGCACTGGAAAAAATAGCCCAGCAAACAAGGGTGCAGCACAAACTTTGTGTGGCAGGATCCACAGGATCCTTTTCCTGGGATTATTGGAAAATTATACTTGGTCACGGAAGGCCAGAAGAGTCCTTGATCTGACCACATAAAATTAAGGCACTGCTCTTTCATGAGGGCCTTATTCAGTGTTCTAGACTGAAAACTTCTTTCTTACAAATTGTATTTAATTCATACACTGTCTCTGCCAGTGAAATCCTACCAACTGTCCTGCAACAAAAGCAGGAGCTGTGAGTACGGTCAAATACTTTGTTCATAATTATTTTTATCCCCCAAAACCACATTGCAATATCACAAATTCTTACTAAAACATTTTACACACTATTTAAGTAACATCACTTATTTCTCATCATAAGAGGATAAATACACCTGCCAAATCAGGCCGAAATAGATGTCATTTCTCTCTGATAACATTTCCCTCACCTATATAAAAAGGCACATGACATCTCAGTACAGAATTATCACACAGTCTTCTCTATTTGGCTGTTTCCTTCTCACACTTCTACTTACTCCTGGTTTACACTCTGGAATAGTTATATGAAGTCTCTACCCTTTTCAAAAGCCAGATAGAGTCCTATGGTTGAATACTGAGCTTTTTCTTTTTTCTTTTTTTAGTTTATTATTTGTTGCTCCATTTTAAAGTGCCATCCAAAGTACAGTGATGAGCTGCTAAACTGATTATGTGCATATAAAAACACATATATATTTATATATGCTAATCCATTTAGAACACCTCTTATTTGGGAAATGTATTATTAATTGTGATCTCAATAACTGCAAACCAGCTAAAAATCAATGCGCTATAAAACATTCTGACAGTAAAAAATTGTATTTGCTAAAAATATTCTTTAACAGGCATAAACTCTGAAATGTCTGTTTTGCTAACTTTCTTTAGAGAATAATTCTGAAAAATCTCATTAATTTAATTTTTTCTTGAATTTCCATCATATGATAAAATAAGTGAAAGAACATCATAGGCCATGTCAGCTGGTAAAAAAATGGCATAGCTAACTGAGGAATCCTGTATGTTAGGTGAGACATTCCCAAAAATTACTAATTTACTATTTAAAACATAATTTAAGGAGTATAAGCCAATGAAATTTGGAGTATATACACAGAAAACTGTGAAGCATACTGCCTATAATTGCAAAAATGAAGGTCTGAGTAATACCTAATATTAGTCCTTGTTAAGATAATTGATAATTGATGTTCCTTGATGTTCCTTCTAGACAAAAGAAACAAAAAAGATTTAGAATGGAGCCTAATACAATGCTGCATGGGATTTATTTTTTACAGTGGAATGTATACAGGTATGTAGGGAATTCACTGAAGAGGAGGTGGTGACGTACTATGTTGAGGGTTGGAAGAGTCAAGCTAAGAAGAGACTGTATATAGGATTTATATAGTAGTGGTGAGAGGAAAAATCACATGTAATACATTCAAAAAATATCTTGGAAATTAGGAATAATTGAGTTGCAGCTGAGATGAAGTTTTAAACACAGAGAAGGATCCAAATATGCAGAGAAGAAAATCACTCTGAAGGCTGTTTGTGGCATGAAATTTAAAATTACAGAACACAAAATAACCTGTTTAGGGACTAAATGTGGAGAATTGGTAAAATTAAGTTAAACTCCTGAAAGAGTTCATTTTTCAGAATTACTTTTATGTAAATATCTAAAGCCTGGAGAAAGAAGTTGCAGTACATGGGATTGACACGTTTTAGTGACGAGTTTGGAATCACGAATTCCAGGGCATGTGGTACAGGAGTGCAAGTTCCACATGGAACAGGGTTCTGACTGGAATCTCATTCAAGACCTTGGACTAAGAGGGATTTATCACTTTTCTAAGTCCCCTTCATTTTATCTAATCCCATGCATGGCAGGAGGAAACAGGCTATGTGTGCATTTGCTAGCTGCTCTGATTTCCTCTGGTGCTCTTGGCTCACCATGCCAAGACGTGACATTTGTAGGCCTTGCTTTGACTTATCCCTGGCAAAACTAAACTTAAAAACTGGGCTGAGCAGCCACTGCTTTTCAGCTACAAATCTGGCTGCTGGGTTAGTGTGTTTGCTGGAATGTTCTTTCTCAATGTCGTAATTTTAAATTTTGAAATTTAATTCCCCTACCGGACACTGCAAGTAACCTATATAACCTGGTATTAAGTTTTTTGCCACACCAAAGTCTTACAGGGATTCTTAAGGATTAAGATTCTTAATTCTTCTTAATTCTTATGGGATTCTTCTCCTGTAAGTCTACCTGCTCTGCTGGAATTTCCTTCTCAGACAAAATTACTTCTTCCAGCATCTCCTTTATCTCGGCTCTTGCAATGCCGTGTAGAAAAGGTCAGCTCCAAGCAACACTACCTTGTGTCAATCTCTTGACCTAGTACTGGGTATCCCTTCTTATCTCTGCTGGATGTGAGTTTCTCTTCTTTCTGAAGTGGCTTAGGAAAAGCACTCTTCTCCATTTCAGAGTCTGCTGCTTTCCTCACTTTTTGTTTTGAGAAAAATGAAGCATAAACATCAGCACCTTCTTTTAACATGACACCAATTCCCTGGTATGAAAATATATAAATCAAACCCACCACTATTAATGTCTTTGCAACTGAGATGATACACTAGAAGGATACTTCATGTTCCCCTCCCTTAAGAGAAATCCCAGATAAAACTGTTACTCTGTTTAAATGGTGCCTGATAAAGATCTTGTTAATGGGTGGAACAGAAAAAGCAATAAGAAGGTACTCCCTTCATCAGGATATTCCCACCTGGCAAGTCAACCCTATTCTACTGAACCTAGCTGATAATGGAAGGTCTGCTTACATGTGACATCTGCCCTGGACATCTCCCCTTTTCTTCAAAACTGCCAGTTGCTGCACTTGGCAACGCTGAGATCAGTCCACTGGATATCCGGGTGTATTTGCCTGCATTTGCACTGTGTTCTTTCTCAGACAATACCTGGCCTGACAATGGTTTTTGTCTATTTTCCCTCCAGAATTTTATTCAACAGGTTTTTTAAAAACTTACCTTTTCCCACTAACATTAGCTATGCCTTCTTTTCTTTACATTCTAACTACTATCTTTAAATCTTTCATCCTCCTTCACAGTTCCTGGTCTTTCTTCACTAACCATTTGTAATTCTTTGAACTACCTCTTTTGTGTCTGAAGTTTATTCTTCTCTTCCAGTTTTTAGACTGTGTCTTTATATCAATGTCAATCTTTACTTCAATCCTTTTTCTAAAAAGTCATCCTCAGTTTCTACATACTTCCTTTTCCAAGGGATTTCTAATTCTTAAAGTCATATCCCCTTCTTTTTCCAAGAGACTATTCATTGTTCAGTTCCTCTTACTGCATTACACCCAGCTTGCACTGAGCTGCCCTGCTAAACATCTGTGGCAGCTCTCAGTCATGTAAAAACATGTAAAACATCTTAAAGCTTGTTAAAGAAGTCTAATGGGCATAAAGCAGGCAGGGCTCTCATTCTGCAGTGGCACCAGTTCACTGAGGGAGAGGCAGAGCTCTGTTTTACACAGCTATTTGTGTGCTTTATGTGCTGAGACCCAGTTGGGAATGAAAAACAACTAGGAGATGCTAAGGGCTCTTGCCTGCCACATCTTTTGGTTTATCTAAGGGCAAGTTTCAGGTCAGCTGAAAACACTGATGAACTTCTACAAATATGCACTAAATGTGCAGTTTCTTACAGTGGATCTTGTGAGTGTTTTAAGTCCCTTCTTGCTTAAAAATTCCTTTACTATATTTAAGTTTAGCACTGCAGAGGGGCTTAGCATGAACTGACAACAGTAGATGTAAAGGCAAATTGTGAAGTATGCCAGCAATGGCTCCATATCTTACACAGCCTGGTCCAAGGTTATCTTACAAAAAGCAATCTGGACATTTTCTCCCCACTAATAACTAGCAGGATCTCACCTGTATAATTAGAAGCAATATAACTACTTTAAGTTTAATCACTTAACATTTAATTCACTAGCCATGAGTGTATATTTTTTTTAAGGTTAGATTAGGTGAGTCAGTTTTATAGATTGTGTTTTTATAATACAATGAAATTCTAGTCAAAAAGAGCACAGAACAAGGTGAAGACACTGTATCGTGGAAGAAGGAGCCCTCTACTCAATGAATAATTCATTTGTGAACCATGGAGGTGATAAAAATCTGAGAACAATAAATAAATATAACCTGCACCACAAAGCTTGGGAGTGCTGTGTAGAGGTCAGTCACTTGAGCTCAAAGATTGAGCAGTTTGGTTCTATGTGCCCTGATGAAAATGCCAGGACTGCAATCTCCTCTGTTAATATAATAAAAGCTACGCTCGGATCCCTTCAACCTCAGGTGCAAAGAAAACACTGCAGCACAAAAGCAGCTGTCAATTCTAAACCAACTGGAGAAAATAAGTAGAACATGTTGCTAATCCAAGCTGATGACAAGAATGTAGAAAATTAAGAGACCTTTACTCCAAAAAGATCTTCAGTGGCTGGAGGCAGCGAATGTAGGAAATTTACTGTGGGCTGTAATAATTGCTGTCTGCCCTGGGAAATGGCATCAAGGCCGGAGCAGTTGTGGCTCCACACAAGCACATCCTCTAATTATTGAAAAACCTGTGTAGAGTCTCAATGTTAATCAGTCTCTCAGAGACTTCAGCTTTATGTGGTTAGTGCAGATTTATGGCATTTTTCTTTTCTTGTTATTAAAACTGATATTTCACAAGGAAGAAACTATCTCCTGACAACTGTTAAAATGCAAAGTTTCAGTCATGAAAGAGAAGTGCAGAATTATTCTGAGACTATTCCACAGAGAACCCAAACAAGAAGGGTAAGAAACAAAACATCAAAGACACATGGAAAAATGGAAAAGGATGAGACTTTAAAATATTAACTAAAGATGCAACAGTTGGCCTATAGATTCAAGAGGTTATAGGGTAATTAATTAAGTGCTTGTTACGATTAGGCAAGTAAACAGCACATATACTAATGCAACATGAATAATACATAACTATAAGAAAGTAAAACAAATTGAGAGGTTTGCATAACCACATTAACAGAGTGATTTGCATTATTGTATAAATGGTGTCCTTAAAAAACAAACACAGAACTTCAAAAATCTATTGCAAGGCCACAGTCTGCTTCCTTTTACTAATGCTGCAGAAATGCCACAATGTACAATTTCTGATTATTCCACTGGGATTATTTTATATTATATTTTGGTCCATAATGCTGAAGCAATTTTAAAATATTATACACAGTGTTTGTGGACAAATAATATGTTTAATCAATAATATTTCAGATTTTCTACCAGCTGGGTCTGCAGATTTCTGGCAAGCAAAGTGGAAAAAGTTGTACGTCTCAAGATCTTTTCTCTTACTCTTACATATTACATCAATCCCTACTTTCCAGAAGTACCTGCCACTTCATAAATAGCACAACCCTGGGAGAGTTCACAGAAATGAAACCATAAAAATTGTGAACTTCTGTGCCACAGACAGGATTTGAGAAGGGCTTGGGGGTGGGGGGGGTGATAGATGTGTTACTCACACATCATTTAGTTGTCATCATTTTGGAAAATACGAACAGATCTGATTTGTCTACAGGTTTTAATTTACTAGTGATGGCTCACTGCACTTCAGTGGCCTAAATTAGCATCAAAATAATCTCTCTGGAAGGATATTCATAAATACTGCATAAAAACTGACCGTAGATTGTACTTCTAACCCAGAAGTGGCACATTTACTCTGTATAGAAAAAGACTGTGCAAGACACCCAATTATCTATATAGGAACAGGAAGTTCAAAAGATGTAACTGGAATAAGCAGTGGGAATGCCTGAATCAGAGCACAAGACTGGAATCAAAAAAGGAAATGCAAACTGACACCTGACATCAGCTCTTTATTTCACTTATGATGCTAATACTTGAAGAACTAAACTGCCACAGCTGTATGTCCAGGACAGAGGCAGAATTATTTGAAGTACAAAAATTGTAAGCAAAAGCAAGCAGTGTGTTCGAGAAATCTCTTATCATGTAGAAAGATCTTAGATATAAAAACATCTGAGACATTGTTTTAGACTAACAGTCTTAAGTCATACCTTAAATATGATGATATGATACCTTAAATCATGTCACATGATTTAAGCTGCAGTTTTTACTACCTGATTTACTCTGGAGGTGCAATTAGTTATAACAATCAAGAATCATTAAAGAAATCAAATGTTTTATCTTCTGTAAAGATTATAACCAAGTCTAACTCGCCACTAGAATATGTAATTCTCATCTCAGAATTGAATTTGGACAAACACCAGCTAATCCTGGCAAGGAAAACGTGCAGTGGGATCCGTACTTTATTCCCAGAATGGCATTTGAAAAACGTCTCCTCGTGTGGAGTAACTTGGCTGTTACCAACACAACCACTGCTGCACCAATGGTTCCAGAGCAAACCAAGAGAGCAGGGGAAGCGTGGAAAGCTGTGCATGTCGGTGTGTTTGGGAGCCAGGCTGTGCTCTTTGGCCTGGCACAGAGTTCATTTTCTTCACAGTGGCTGAGTGGGGGCTGTGCTTTGGATTTGTGCTGAACACAGGGCTGATAACACAGTAATTAGATGGATGGTCACTGATTATGGATTGTAACTCAGATGTCAATCAAAGAGTAAAACCACTCTGTAATGCTCGATGATTTGTGTATAGTAGTTTAGATCTACATATTCTTACCTGTGTACACTTCTGTTTCTCAGCATTAGCTACCACTTTCTGCCTTAGTAATTAGATCCCCATCCATAAAAATTTGAAGGCTTTCTGACTCTTTTATAATAACCTCATGCTGAAATGCAACTGTATGCAGATTATATAAACATAGACATGGAAGTCTAGGTTTTCACACTTGTTTCTCTGTCTGCATAATTTTATCTTTGCACTTCAATATTTACATGTTTACAGTGCATTAATTTTAAAACATGAGAAACTGAGTTTTACTGGGTGAAATAGGATATGAAGTGTCACCTTTATAAGATACAGTATTCCACAGTAATTACTGCAAACTGCAGTATTTCTATTATTACTTACAGTGTCTTAAATCATTGCTACAAAAATCCTGGAGAAATATTTTTAAAAGGAGGAAAAAATGCTTGATTTGTACACGTAAATACAGTTTGCAATACTAAAACTGTTTTAGCCAACAGGAAAATTGACAATAATTAATCATTTTAATTTTCAAATGATACATACAATTATCAGCTCTATTTACTCTCTGCTTCAACTGTGCAGATATAAAAAAGTATCACACCTGTATTTATCAATTAGAGAAAATACAGCTGACAGATTCAAAGATATAAAGAGAAAGTAAATTTTTCTAAAGACTTCCTTCACTGCTTTTCTAACCCACCAGTTACGAGAGATTATTTCACCTTTTAAAATACATACAAGATTTTTGTATAAGAAACTATTTAGCACTACAGAAGCTTTTAAGACTGAATGGCAGGCTTGATTAGAACTTCTTTCCTTACAAATGAAACAGATACTCCACAAAGACTTTAAAAGTTTAAATCAAAACTGTTCCATTAAGCAATCAGTGACTGTATAAGAACATAAATGTGATTTTCATTTTATTTCGTTATTTAATGAATTTTGCTTCATTTTATTTTATAAGCCATCACAGTTTTATGTTGATATCCTACTTTTGCCACTACCTGTACTAGACATTGTAAGTGGTTACATGATGTGTTTTCATGAGTAGTTAGAGATGAACATTTCCTGACTAAATCTTTCCTGGGAAGAACAAAATACATAACTCTTATTTAACTTCTTATGGATATGGCTGTGCCATAAGCACAGTATGACCTGGTTTTCTGGGCATGCCTGCTAGTGTTTCTGTGTGTTGTGCTGCCCTGCTTGCCTAGTCTCTATCTCTTTAGATACAGAATTTTGTCCCTCTTAAAGAGAAATTGTAAAAATACTGAGAAAAATACACTAAGATAAAGGCAGCAAAAAATGACTGCTCTCATAGGAAGAATGTCCATTTTGCTATGAGTTCCAGAAAGAACCAAGAATTAGCTGTAAATAAGAGAAAGAAATACCAGTACTTGAAGGAAAACATGAGGGGCAAGGAAGGAGAATCACCAGCCAGATAACTGTGTCTCACACATTTTTGCCCAGCTCTGTATATTGTTAAAGGCAAGATCTCTGCAATGCTTTTATTTCATACACTTCAGTCATCAAATTCTCTGATATGGTACTTTAATTACCTCTGCCAATTAACAACTGAGGAAAGAAAAACTAAATTCCTGAAGGCTCCTGGGGAGCTTGTCTTTGTAAAGTCCTTCCTGGCTGGATAGCAGGTCTCAGGGGAGCATGAAGATAGGGAAACTGCATGCTAAAGCTGTATACAGAGACTGAAAGGCAGTGCCTAAACTCTGCTCAGGTTGGAAAGGGTAAGGAATCACTATGAGGCCTTAGGGAAAGTTCAGATGCAAAGTTCACAGGGTGGATAAGAAGGTGGCTGTTAAAATTACAAAATTAGATGATTATAAGATTGCAATGCAGATGATTATAAACCTACATTATACAAGTAGATTTATAACCCTGACCTTTTAAAGTTGTTACAGCAGAAAAGGCTGGTTCTGCAAAGCAGATAGGAGGAATTTTGTTGTTTTCCAAACTTGTTACCCAACACTACTATCCCAAGCCAATTCTACCATTTGTCTCTTCCTCCTTGGTTTAGGAATGCAGTCATGCTGCTGCCAGTTCCAAATATGCATCTGAACCCTTTCCCCTGCCAGAGTGAGCAGCTCCACATAGTTCTTTCCATTTTGTCCCCAGCAATGAGACACTCCAGTTTTTGGGCTATTATTCTGTGGCTTTACCAGCTACTGACCTTCAGTGAGCAGAGGCACAGGTACATCTTGGCTGAATCCTTTATACTGGGTTCTGGAGACTAGAAATTCCTCTCAACAAAGCCAAGAACAAAGACAGATGGGTGCTGACATTACAGTGTATTATCCAGGAGGAGATAATGTTGAATTTCATTATGGATATTAGCTTATGGTCTTTCTTGCAGTAAACTCAAATAATTATCTTAAACATTGCCTTAATCCATCTCCCATCTTAGCCCTGTTAGTAAACTACAATTTCAATTCAGCTTGTTTCCAGACAGAGATACTATATACTTAGCTCCAAGTGTTTAAATAACTTTGTTCAAACAAATTAATTCACCCTGTAAGAACACATATCTGGCAACATTTATGACAAAGCTAAAGACTGATGTTGTTATGACATCAAGGTAATGAATTGTTATGAAGGTTTTGAATTTATGGCCAAGTCTCAAGAAAAGCAATCCTAAGCATCATCCTCTCTTCTTCCTGGAGCTGAGAGATTTAAAATTCAGAGCACCTGCATAACTTTTGGAAAATGGTCAGGATACAGCAAGGTAGACAGTATGCCTGAGTACTGTGTCTGAGGAAACTGTGGTCTAAAAATGCAAGGTATATGTGTACTACAATTACAATAGCTTGAAGTTTGTCCACACAAGAATGCCAAGAGCATCTGTTTTCAATAAACAGCATGCTCTCCCAAGGCCTAATTCCTAAGAAACTGACACAGACTTCTGTTTCACATTTAGAGAAGAATGTGACTCAACAGTTTTGGCCATGTGGCCACCACAAGACAAAGGCATTTACGTCAAAGCCTACTGCAACTGCACGTAGATCCGAGCTCAGCTCTTCATAGCTCATCACTGTGCTTAGTGATGTGTCTCTTTCAGGATTTATGGCCCTAAACTGTTATTTCCAGCTGCTGTCTTCTGTTTCACTCTCCGAAATATTTTACTTTGACTAGATAAGCAAGCAGAAAAAGGGTAAGGCTAGACTGGACCAGTATTAACTTGAGTTAATTAACCTAGACATGCCTGCAGACTGAGGGACAATAAATGTCATCTCCATTTGTGAACACTTTGTTTTGGGGCAGATCCATAAAGAGTGAGTGAAGCTGTTATTCCAGGGACACAGGGACAGTGGCTTTTACTGGGAAACTCCTGCTTCTCTGTTCTGGACATCTTGTAGCAAATTAAAAGTCTTCCTCCTCTTTGCATGGTAGTGATGGCAAAAGTTTCTGATTCCAGTAACTTGTCATTCCAACAGCAGGATTTCACTGAATTCTCCAGCTTTATCAGTTCAGTTATTATTTTTGTATTATCTGGTAATTTAGATACAGTTACTGTAGATTCTTCAGCCTGTGTTAGATATTCTCCATACTCCCCAGAGTTTTGTATCCTGTTATATACTTCTTCTCTTGTTTTTATCAGTTGTCACCTATTGTGCCTCAGTATTTTACTCTCGGGTGCTTCAATTATATATGAATGTGATGTGCTTCACAGCAGCTACTTTCCATTTGCCATCGAAATGTCTTTGTACATGAATGTAGTAACCTACATTTAACTTCACAGGCACTTGTGCAAATCTACTGTATTTCAGCTTTTGGCGTGCTTTTTTTGTCTACTTGCTTTTATTTGATAATTGATTTCTGGATGTTTCTTCCTCTGCTTTCCAAATCAAAAATAAAATGGGAAAAGGAGGGGAAAAAAGGCTAGGGAGTAAGTCATGCAGTCTATCCCTAAACCTGAAGAGAAAGAGGCTAGCTTGGAATTATCAGAGGGCTCATCTCACCTAAGATGTTTAATCATCCCTTGGTGGTGCTCATATACTTAAGTTTGGCTTTTTTTTTTTATTTTTTAAATTTTTAAAAATTACACAAAAGAGGAATTTTTCTAGTTTTAATGTCTTAATAGTAGCAGTAATTACTTGGAAAGCATTGGTAATACCTCACCACACTGATCTTTAGAAGTGCTTTCATCCCACAATTAAGCAGAAACTGTTTTCCCAGTACTCCTAAAAATAAGACACTTTGAAAACAGAGACAAGATACCTTTTCTGTGAGTATTGCCTACACAGACCAAAGCCAGGTAAAGAAGGTGACAGGCATATGAACTGGCATTAACATTTCTATGAAGCTACTTTGACCTATTTTCAGAAAATATTTGCAATATGTGAGACACAAAGATTTGTTTGATGCTTCTGTAATTTTTTTACATAAATACAGTGAAGGAAGTTTTTCCTAGGCTTCCCTCTGCTCCTTATACAGTATCACAGGATAGTGAAATAAAATTTAGTATCAAGTTCTTATAACTTTGAGGTGGGGCTCTAAGTCTTAAAATCATATAAAATCAGGGTGCAACATTATCAAAACGATTTTTCTTTTTATCTTTTTTCCTCACCTACTTGTCAGATGTCTTTGCCTCAGTCTACAATATTCAGAAAATATAGTGGATAGAAAACATTAGCTGAAGAAAAACAACCTCCCCACAAAGCTTATGGCTGAAAACAACTGTTTCAAGGGTGTTTTCACTTTTTAAAGTTCCTTCACAGAGCAGATAATGATCTGTTCAAACTTATGGAAAGTAGGGGGGCTTTTATGGAAAATTTGGTTTAAGACTCATAGAACACTTTCTTAAGAAGTCATCTTGCTGCTTGCATCTAGACATACATTTGATTTAGTGCCTGTGTTCCAAAAAATCCATAAAATTATAAGCATATATTTTTGTAGGGAATAAAATCTTAGTACTAGAAGAATAGAAAATACCTCAAAATTCAAAACAAAAGCCTTCAGTTTATAAGAATATAACATTGTATTTACTTGAATCTTTGTTTTTCTGAATCCCATGAGCACCTACCATACCTTTTAGACTATTTTCAAATTTTTTTAGGAATAAATAATTTGGTAGGACTTTTTAAATCAATTGTTAATCCATGATTTGAGTGGCAGTCTCACTAATCAGGAAAACAGCATGAACAAGTAGTAAGTAAATACTAATCAAAACACATAAAGAAATAAATGTCTGAAAAAAACCCAGCAATTCCTGAGGGAATTTTCTGACTTCAAATCTGTGCAAACACAGTTTGAACTTAAGATGTGTGGTTATTGGTTAAACAATTTTTAATGAAATATAACCTATGTGCTCTTAAATGGATAATTTATGTGCAATGTTATTGTCTCTCAAGGTTTAATTAAATGTTTGCCTTGTGGCTAATCAGCTACAATTAATAAATGAAGCCTATATTCATGTCACTTATAGAGAATGTTAAAATGGCCTCCATTAGAATTTCAGTAGCACTTCTGTGGCTGGTTGAGAACAATCTAATGTATCAGAAACTTGCACAAAATAATTTGGTAAGGATACTATGACAAAATTACAGTAGTATAATACACAGGTTTATTACAATGCATAATTTTAAGTTCAGTTTGGAGGTAAGTAGCTAGAAGTACTTAATGTGGAAGTGTATGCTTACAAAGTGCTTGTCATCCTCAAAGTTTCCAAAGTTCAATTTAAGCATCTGCTCTACCAAAAAAAGCAACATTTCTTAGCCTTATGGATAGAAAAGAGTTTACACAGTGGAGCATAAACATCCATTAATCACCCAACATACTGAAGCCAAAGGTTTTGAACTATCTTTGGCATGATACACCTAAATGTTGTTTTAGGACTATGTAACAACACCACATTATTTTCCTAGGCATGACCTTCTGTGCCTTTTTCAATCCTGCCACTTTAAGTTATAAACCTCAACAGGAATACATTTTAAATACATTTTAAATAGGAAACATTTAAATCATAGGTGAGCCTCTGCTGGGTACTCTCCCAGATGAATACATTATAGAAATCACAGGCAGACAGAGAAAGGGCCAAAGGCAATGCTGGCTGTCACTGACAGTGTTCCAGAAGTCATCTAGAAAGAGAATTTTAGATCTCCTCACCTCAGAAGACATTGGTTCTACATGGTGAACATCCTGTTATTTATCATTTACACTGCAGCAGTGCACAAGGTCTCAGGACTAGGCTCCATCACAAAGTGTGACCTGTAAATAATATGCAGTTGCTTATCTGTATCAGTGTTTTAGATTAGAGTCAATCAATGGGTGTGACCAGAACTAGAAAACAATAATGAAAGAAGGCTTTAATAGCAATTAATATAGCAATTAATATGCAATATATAATTAATCTATTTTAGCCAAAAAAACCCCAATCTTCAGAAACCAAGTGCAAAACTTCTGACTTTCAATTTACTGGGGAAAAATTATTCGTCAGACAGCTTAATATGAGCACCTCTTGCTGGGAATCTTTCCTATTATCTCAAATTTTTTTCACTAATTTAAGCATAATCTATCATACAAAGAAGAGAATTCTACAGGACAATTCTATTGTTATCACCTAAGTCATTCATTTTGATTGCACCTCCTTTGATTTAGTTAGATTCTCACTCAGCCACAAGTCATATCATGTACAGAATCATGAAATTCACTCAGAGGAATCTGAAAGGCTGTAAATACTGCTGTCTTCTAGTAGGATAAGGGAAGACATAACTAATTGCAGTACAGTAAGGATATTGGTGGTATATTTTGTCTCAGGAAATGAAAACTTATTTAAGAATAAGTTATTTCTCTTGGGGTTGTAAAGACATCTTTATCTGTGAGTCACTGTTCTTTCACACAGGCTTCCATTTATTACAGAATAAAGAGTGTACAAATTAATGTATTAGAACTATTTAGCTCAGTTCTCCACGAAAAAGCTTCTCCCAACATACACCAGAACAAACAGACAATGACACACTGAATACAGAAGACACAGTAAAGTTTTCTAAATGTGATTAAGTGGCTTTTTCTATCAGTTACTAATATCAGTTCTACACCTAAACCATTTTTTTAAATGCTTTATAGGATAAACAGCCATAACCTAATTCTGATTACAATTTCCCATTCAGTCAAGAAGGAGACCTTCAAACTCACTTGCCTGAGGCACTGAGAAGCTCCAGGTCTTTGACGCTCATGAAAGAAAGATAACAATCACTCTTCAGGGGAGAGAGATTTTATTATACAAACCCCGTGGGGGCTTTTTTATCCTTTATCAAACCGCACCTTTGTGGGACTTTAATTTCTTAATGGGTTGTTTATCCCTTCCCCCATAATTCATGCTGATAAGCTGGATGTCACAGAGATCCTGTTATGGTGATGAAAAAGTTGTACTGATGGGCTGAGTCAGTGATGTAGTTTGATTAACTTTTTATATAAATCTTTCTAGACAGCTTTCAAAAGAAGGCGAAACAAGGAAGTTGACAATGCTCCAAATGTTTCAGTAGGTGAAAATCTATCTGATGCAGATGTATAAATCTGTGAGTACTAATACCTGAAATAAGCCAACATTGCCACAGGAGCAGATATTGATGGCATAAATTTCAGTTTATCCTAGAGAGGGAGTTGGGATAAACGTATCAAGTGCATGCTGGGGCAGTTTTGTCTGTAATCCATGTAGAATATAAGGCCTACAATGACATGATATAAATAATATGTATATAATGAATAGCAAGGCTAGAGATCCTTACAGTAATTTTCACACAGTAGTTTGTTTGATCTTCATCAGCACTGCTGTTTCCACCTCATCACTCAAACAGCTCAAAAAGGAGATACACGATGTAGAGACTTTGCTGAAGTTGGTAAAAGAGGTTGCAAATGCTGCATTAGAAGAAGAGTGGAAATATTCAGTCAGTATGATACTAGTTATTCAGATCAAAATAGGCATTTTCCATAAATAAAATAATCAGAGGCAAGTCCTCCAACTTAGTTGTGTATTCCAACTGCCTCTGAAAGTAGAAGAGATGACTCTGCTGGGAAAAGTAAATTTTATATTCAGTAATACTTTATTGCTGTAAAAAAGAGTACCAGATCTTGCCTAGCACAGCCTTCCTTGGCTAATTAATTACCTCCTGTACCAAGAACCCTATTTGTGAGAGCTCTGTTTTTACTCTGCTTGCTTCTTCAAGTGCTTTTTCAAGCCTCATGCTTGCTGACCAGCAAGTTTTGCAGCATCAGCTCTACGTACCAGTAAAGCAGCTGATCCACACATGGCAGAACTGGGCTCCATACCAGCAGACTGGTCCACAAAATCCACATGCTCATCTCAGAAGTACCAGAGGGGTAGGTATCATGTGCAGAGTAAATATGAGTAAGGTACATAAGTATGGGTTTGAAGAGTCTGCTGTGGGAGGAAAAACATTATGATGTACCTGAGGAAGTTGGTTTTTGCATGTATAAGAGAAAACAATTTCTGGTGGTAGTTGGCCTATGATAATTACTTAGAACAGCAAGTTACACATTTCACTACCATAGGAACATCAGAGAGGTAGAAATGCTGTTTACCTGTCACATGCATAAAGAAAAGATGCATAGGAAAAACATATCAGTTAGGGAAAGATAATCTTTTTTGAGAGATGACAGATTTCCTGTTATTTGGCTTTAAAGAAAGATCACACAAAACACTGAAAAGTGAGGTTAGAGGTATTGACTGCAGAACCCCACAGAATTCATATTCACAAATTCTCTGGTTTTCTTAGTTTTTGTGTGTTTCAGTAGGTATGATAAACAACCACAGTTCCACAGTCAACTTTTGGTTGAAATTTGTGCCAAATCAGTACCTGGCTTAGTACGTCAGGCAGGATCGCAAAGAGCTTTTGTGTACTTTGTACCTCTTTGTACACTGAGTGCTCCCTAGTAGCATGCTCTGTGTTGCCTCCCTCCAGTTCCCTGCTCTTGTATTTTTAACACTTTGACCTTTTCCCCCCCCTTTTTTTTTTCATTCCTATTTTCTCCATGATCACTTTCCCCCTTCTAAAGTGGAGGAGTGGGGACAAATCAGTATTGGGTTTTTTCTGTAGTGGATAGGTTAACAAGTAACAGGAAAATCAAAACTACCAAGGACCAAAGATCAGCTGGACAGAAGCCAAAACACTTTTTTTAATGACCAGCATTCAAGTGTTCAGTACACAAGAGTATCCATATATGTTCTGGTAAGTTTGGGGCATTGCCATATTTAAGCATAGACAGTGTCAGACAGAATTAGCAATTCCTTTCTCATGAAACCATTAAAAGGTGCACAAACATATTTCCTAAGGGTAACAGCTACTCAAAATGACCAATATATTGCCCTTTTTGCCTGTTTAGGTTACATTTTTGAATATGCCAACATCTGAGAATCAATTTTAGCTCAAACAAGTCAATTCTCTCCACAGTTTTTGCAAAGTGTATCTGCAAAGTATAAAACATTACACGTTCTTGGACATTATCACTGCTTATTGAATGGGAAGAAAACCTACTGTAATGATAGGAACAAAAATTGTCAGCAATTGAATTTTTTTTTTATCCATGGACAGACATCCTTTCCCTCCAGGACTTTCAGGCCAAACATTTCTAGGCCAATTATATTGGTGCTACAACACAGCATTGTAATAGTTCATCCTTAACCACAGAAAGGCTACTGCCTCTTCATATTACTATATGAATGTAGACTGCCTTTGATTCTTTGCTAAAGAGTGCTCTCTCTAAGTTACATATTGTTTGGCATGCAGGATCCTTTGAACACATCTTCATAAAAAAACCTCTTACTTTGCTTCCAAGTCAAATGAATTATATATGTTTAACACAGAAGATGTAGCCATGGTGTAAATGTCTGCTTGTGAAGTACTTCAGATACCATTCCAGAATATTACCAGTGATTTTAAATCTGCTATTTTATCTTTTCAAAGTTTTCTTTGTAAGTTTGTGAACAGGATACAACTAACTGTGTTGTTGAAAAAGCCAAATGATAATAAATCAAATGCTTTACTG
The DNA here is from genome assembly GCA_013390005.1 of Calyptomena viridis. NCBI lineage: Eukaryota > Metazoa > Chordata > Aves > Passeriformes > Eurylaimidae > Calyptomena > Calyptomena viridis. The sequence goes on along the minus strand of WEIV01010934.1, from coordinate 33,908 downwards.
ACGTTTAATTAAATTACACCAGTAAGTGAAACATGCAGCCTCATTAAGAAAATAAAGTCTGTTTGCCAGGCTCTATTTTTCTGCCAGGATATATAGATTTTTTAGCAGAAGCCCATGCTAATTGGAATTATCTGTCTTCTTTTAAATTATTTGTTAACTAAGTTCCATATTGGCTATTCTGTATTTTGCCTGTGATCAATGTCACACTGGTAAACTACTGTTAGCCCATTTATTCTTTTAAAGTATTACAACAATACTAGCTTTATCCTTCTCGAAATCTGAACACTGATAGTGCACACAACTTAGTGAAATGTTCATTTCCAAACTCTCTAAAGCCTATTTTCTTTCAGTAACTGAAGCTGAACAATCCTCCAACATTACTATTTGAATAGAAAGCAACTCTTCAATGCCATGCAACATAATTACAGCAGCTGCCATCTTCCCAAATGCACAGAATATGTATATGTTTAACACTCAAAGTTTGTCACTAATTATGGCTAAAGCTGTCATCTTCATTCCTTAACAGGGTCTTCTCACTATTCATGTAATTTTCTGTGTTGTATACTTGCAAAAACCTTCCATTTTCCTCATTTTGACTCTGTTGACCATATGTATATTTCCCTTATAACCTTTTCCTTCCCACAGTAATTTTAGACAATTCCTAGCTTTCAGTGTACATGCACCACTTTCTTTCTTCTGTTTCACAGATGTTTGCCTTGTAAACCACTCTGGCTTTCCAGCAAGTGTATTCCTTAGTTGTGGGATTATTGCTGTGTGGGTATCTGCACTACCATCCTTAAACTGTTTCCAATTAGCATTCTCCCATTTGAGATTAAATTCCTTCTCCCAACAGACTTACCCTATAATAGTATTCACCTTTATAAAATTAGCCCTTTCAAAAGATTCAATATATGTATTATTGGTTTGGACTTCATTCTGTTTGCACATAAAAAATGTGATCAAATCATTATCAGTTACACCTAAGCTATGGCTAATTTTTAGTTCTGTGATCAATTCCTTTTCATCTGACAAGATGAGGTCTAATATAGAATTCCTCTGTGTTGGATGCAACACTTTCTAAGTTAGGAAATTGACATTTTAAATATTTTGAAATTCCAAGTACATTTTAACACTGGCAGTATGAGACCTTCAGCATATGTCACTCAGATTGAAATTCACTCAGTACAGCAGTGCTTTCCCTATATGTTGTAGTGGGTAAGGCAAAGGTCATGCTGTTCTCTAGTGTGATTTGATATCAGCTAAGTACCCTGTCAGCTTCTGACTTATCCATTAAAACACTGACCCATAAACTATCAAGATCATTTGCTTCCGATTGTCATCAACTCAGAAACAGGTAATGCCACTTTTGAAGTGCTTTCTGTCCACTTGATCCTTCCAAAATAGATTATAACAATTGATTTTGACATTCCTGTTTTCCAAACAGTTTTAGCAATAAAAACTAGGTCAAATCTGTGTTAAAAAATGATCTCTTCTGCTGGTGTCAAGTTTCCAACAGGAAAAGAGAAGTTACTGAAAAGTCTAACACTCTCTGCTCTTTGTACTCTGTAACATGCCAGCTGGGTTTCTCTTTAGTTTCCATTTGCACTCAGCAAAAGCTCGTTGGTTCCTTCTCAATACTTCCATTTCTGACCAGCTCCCAGACTCCTAGCAGGCCATTCCCTTAGAAGAGCAGCTCCTTCGTGACAGTAAATTAAGCACCAAGTTCTCATCAGCAGGAAGTGACAACATTTTCTACAAACCAAACGTCTTCATGTTACATCACTTACTCTGAGGTTCGGTCTAGCGTTTTCTGCCTCCTCTTTCCCCTTGCTCAGAAGTGCTGAAGAATTCCGGAGAGGATCAGAGCACCTGACAGGACAGAGGGCAACAATGATTAAGTGACTGGAGCATCTCTCACACAAAGAAAGGCTGAGGGAGTTCAGCCTGTTCAGCCCTGAAAAGAGACAACAGAGAGGGGACCATCAATGCATGAAGTATCTGAAAGGAGGGTATCAAGAGAAAGGATCCAGGCTTTTCTCAGTGGTGCCAAGCAATAGGACAAGAAGCGACGGGCAGAAAGTGATGCACAGGAAGCTCCCCCTGAACATGANCCGCCCTCAGCCGCCGGGCCCGCGGAGCGATCGTCCCGCAGCCGCGCCGTGGGCCGAGGTCCCTTCCCCGGGGAATTCCAGCCGACGTGTTCCATATTTTATTTGTAAATAGCCAGGGCTCGGGTGTGTCGCGTTTGGGGGCGGTGAGCGGGTGAAGGGAGGAGCTGAGGTGACAGGGAGCAGCCGGGGGCGGCCGCATTCCCAGAGCCACAGGGACAGAGTGTGGGTCAGGGCTGTGCGCGCCTCACGGAATGTGTGGGAAGAGCTAAAGAGGCGGCCAGCAGGTTTCCTAAAAGGTGCCGGGAGAGGCACAGTCGCAGTCAGCTGGCGTTTTACCTTCAGCTTCAGTGCACCTTGGAGCGATTCCAGTCCGTGGGGAGATTCCCGCCATCGTGTGATTAAACAGAGCATTTCTTCAGAAACAAACTGCACTGCCTCGTCTTCCGCTGAATTCCGTGGGTGTTTGATTAAGTAAATGAGACGTGGCTTGGGCTTTGTAATAAAGGAGTAAGATGTAAAGGGGTTAGCAGTCTTTAAATNGGATCCAGGCTTTTCTCAGTGGTGCCAAGCAATAGGACAAGAAGCGACGGGCAGAAAGTGATGCACAGGAAGCTCCCCCTGAACATGAGGAAGAACTTCTGTACTGTGCAGGCGACTGAGCACTGGAACAGACTGCCCAGAGAGGTTGTGGAGTCTCCCTCACCGGAGATATTCCAGAACCATTTGGACACAATCCAAATGTGCTCTGGGATGGCCCTGCTTGACCACATGACCCGCTGTGGTCCCTTCCAACTTAATCCACCCTGTGAAAGGAGAACGCCTGCACACCCCCCCCTCGCGCCGTGCCGATTTCTCACGGCTCCCTCGTTTTCCAGGGTCTAACCCAGACTCCCCGGCCCCCCGTGCCCGCCGTCCCTGCNTAAGAGGCGGCCAGCAGGTTTCCTAAAAGGTGCCGGGAGAGGCACAGTCGCAGTCAGCTGGCGTTTTACCTTCAGCTTCAGTGCACCTTGGAGCGATTCCAGTCCGTGGGGAGATTCCCGCCATCGTGTGATTAAACAGAGCATTTCTTCAGAAACAAACTGCACTGCCTCGTCTTCCGCTGAATTCCGTGGGTGTTTGATTAAGTAAATGAGACGTGGCTTGGGCTTTGTAATAAAGGAGTAAGATGTAAAGGGGTTAGCAGTCTTTAAATGATGAGCAACGAAATTTACGTGACTGTAATAGAAAGATGTGTCACTGATGCCTTCTGCCTTGTGTCTCTGTGCTTGTATTTCACCTGTAAGAATCACAGTGACCATGGAAGTGAGGGAAATACACCGTCCATTTCACTCCGAAAGCAGCCTCCCACCTCTAAAGTAAAAATTAAATTGGCGTTATTATGAAGAAGGTTTGGGGGTTTTTTTGTTTCCCAAGCATTGAGTTTGAAATAGGAGTCAGGGCAGTATTTTTGATCCTTGTGAGGCAGTAATAAAACAAGAAAAATATCTGTGTATGGGCCCCACGTTCGTGTGAGACCTGTGTGCAGGACAGCCTGTGTAGCCATATCCTGTTTTCTTTTGCTTTGCATCTCCTCTGGGCTTCATTATTGTTATTCCAACATTTAATAACTATTTCTCACTGAATAGCATCTCTCTAAAAAGGGATTTTCCTTTCTATACAGTTTCTGTATACGAACCTGTCATTCTTTATGAGAAGTGTAATCTTTTATAGTGATGAATTACCCATATGTTTTTATTCTATTGATTTTTTTATTTTCCATGACACACTTCTGTAAAATATTCCTGCCTCTGATTGCAGATTAGTTTATTTATAAATAATATTTTTCCTTTTTGTAACAAATGTTAGTATTAGTACTAGGCCTTAAAAGAATGACTTGGAAGATATATCCTATCCTATTTTCAACCTATAATTGTCTCTGTTATTCAATTCTAAGTAATGTAATTTAAAATAATTGCTGTAACTTCAGCAAAATACTGCATCAATGAAATGGCTTTTGATCCCAGAAATACTAATATATAAAATATATGCTAATCTGATGCTGATCATTCGATAACAAAGTGTTTCGTATCTAAATACTTATTTCCCATAAAATAAATTTCTTTTCACTAAATGTAGCAAATAGTTAAATTCTTTCTCTCCTTCTTATTATATTGTGTTTTTCCATTCCTGTTAAAAGTTTGTGCCTTCAGGCCTACCAGCAGGGCATGCAATACCTACATTAAACCAAATTTAAAAGTAAGGGTGCTCCTGCTGGTAACGTCCTCAGATCACAGACATGCAAAATGAAGGAACTGGCAGCTGAAACTTTAACGGGAGGAAGTGTAGACTGAATTCTTGGGGAAAAAACACAGCAGCTCTCTATGACAAAAAAGTCCTATTAGAATTTATGTACTTCAAGGTGACAAGCTAGACGATTCTACATAACTGTGGGGCTTTGGGCCTTTGTTTTAAGTAAAACCCTGTGTTGTAAGTGTAGCATTGCTTACATTTTTTCTTCAAAAGATTGTTACTATGATGCGGTATTTTGAACACTAATACAATGCCTGTCGTTGCATTGCACACTCTATGTTCCATCATTTGTTCACCTTATCTATTAACTTAAAATGTTATTAATACATGGACCCAGAGAGCTTGAGGAAGCACAGGGAATCCTGTGCACCTCAATCAGCTGCTCCTTGTCCAAATCAAAAGCACCTCAGTGAAAGAGAGAAAACCATTCCAAGTTAGATCAGGACCATTCCTCTGCCTTATGTCCTACTGAAGTAAAGCTGAAAAGATTTGTGTGGAACTGGAGTTGGGTTTTACATGTAATGCACTGAAAATAAAAGAGAGTGGACTGGGAAGCAGCATACAAAGGGTAAGAAAGTGCTTTGCTGTCGTTTCATTGAAGATGTTGTTTCAACTAATGTTGGTTTTGTTTGTTTTAGTTAAAATGAATGTGTTGCCTCGAGCAGTCCTGCAAAGCCCAGGGGAGCATCCCAGGTTCATAAAGCAGACTGTTTGCCCCCCATTAGACTTTGCAAGGTATGTCCCTCTTTTCTTTCAGAGCATCAGTTTTACTGTGAACAGCTTCAGTCATGTGTGCTGAGGTGACAAATTATGTTTGCTTTTTTGCAATATTTAAAACCACAAAAACTAGAGGTGAGGAAATTCTCTCTCAGGAAAATTTCACAATTAAAAAGGGGGAAAAAAAAAGAAATAGGAAATGTGTTTAGAGTAGATATTTCAACCTAATTCTTCAAAACTCCTTCAAGCACCATAGGAAGTTACTTCCATTTAGCATTGATACGAACGTAGATCATTGAAAATGTACTCATTTGGATGAGAAAACAAGATATCTTTTAAAATTCAGGCACAATTCTGCAACTCTCAAAATATAATTAATCGAACTGACTTGAAAAACATTATCCTGTATTTAATAACTGGGAGACTTAACAGCAGTGCCATACTTAGAATCCATAATCTTCTTGCACATGGCTACATGACTTCCTGTTCTATTGCACTCATTTCCCCTTTTAGTTAGCTGTCTCCATGTCTTTTTGTCCCCTTCAGTGAATACTGGTCTCTCAGTTACTCCTCTGCCCCACTGTGCTCTTTGTCCTATAATTGCCTCCATTTCAGGAAGAACTGTGGTTATTTTCTTCCTCCTCTTTTTTAATTTTTTTTTTCTTTTTTCCCCCCAATCCCAATTCCTCTTAGCCTTTGGCTGAAAAGTCTGGGGCATCTCCAAGTTAAGCAGCTGCATGTTGATGTCCAAAATCAGTAAGGATCTATAAACATGCTCTCCTTGAGCTCAGTCTTTCTGAGGGGCTCATACTGACAGTTGTCCTCTCATGCATTGATGGAATAAGGACATGGCTTACAATTTTGATTTTTTTTTTAATCTTTTATGGCTGGAGCTGTGTTCTGCAGCCATCACTTTTTCCAGTAACTACACTGCTGGAGAACTCACCCCAGAGGAAGACAGGAGGCTTCTTTCTTCCCCTGGGGTGTTTCATGTTCAAGAAGACCCTTCTGCAGCAGCCCTATAGAGGTGGTGTCTATTTGCAGAAAAGAAATGTCTGATTCTGTAATGGCCCAGACCATGCTGTAGGCACCTAGGGGTGAGGGCAAGACAAACTGCCACTTTTTTTGAATAGGAAATTTTGAGAAACCTTCAGTCTGAGTTCACAGAATAGGCAGTGGGGATAGAAAGTTACATGAGAATCAGTTTGGTCCTTTATGTGACTCCATTCTGCTCTTTGATTAAAAAGCCAGGTGTATTTATCATTAAATTTAATTTTAGAAAAAAGAAGCAAGAACAGTATCTCTCTTTTTCCTGTCTAAGCTGATAGCAGAAATAGTTATAGGAACACATGGTGAAAATGTTAATTCTGGGAGATGTGTCCATTGGATTAAAATGTATTTCTCTTTAAAAAGGGAGTGATTTAGGAGCCAGTTTGTAGGTGAAGCGGACTTTTTTTATATGCTATTTATGAGATGTAGTGAGTCATTATGGAAACACTGGAAAAATAAGGCTAAAACAGCTTGGAAAAATAAAGTGACAACTTCTGGAAGAAACAATACCTTTTAGCCAGTGCCATCCTCTCTTCAATTCTCTATGAAGAAACAAAGTCTGTTGCAAGTCACAGTCTCAGTTCTTGACATAAATTAATTGTATTCTTTTTAATTCTATTTTAAATAATGATTTTTCTTGAGTTGATGGAATTTTCTGGTGTGTCTTTTCCTATGTATCATCTGCCTGTGTTATTGCTGTATTAGCATCATTTATACTAACAGCCAGAATGAGATAAATATTTATTATTTTTAGTCAGTTCAATTCTTTATGATGAGTGACCATGTGTGTAGTCACATCAGTGCAATACAGGTTATTGCAGAGCTGAAGTAAAGGGTAATTAGTGTTGCAAGTGTTTGCTTATGGTTTTTTTCCCCTTAGCTGCAGTTATTTTGAGGGTGTTGCCAATCAGGAGTCAGAAATTTATTCCTCGGCTAAAAGACCAGTGACATTTTAAATTATATATGCTTTAACGGCTTTTCCCCTGGTTTTTTGTATTTTTTAGTTAAAATACCTTTGTAAAGACAATGAGAAGGCATCTGGCTTTCCTTTGTTCCAGTTTGAGATGGTTTTTAACTGCAATGTAGATTAAATTGCAGCAAGCTGATAATGATGCCCAGGAATTTTCCTGTTCTAGTTGGCTGTTTCAGGTTGGGGGTTTGGACTAACCTCCCACCAAATATCTGGTGTATTCTCTATGTGCTACTGATCTCATTTTTGCAGTCTAAAAGTACAAAGGTCAGCCAGGTTTGGAGGTTTTTTTGTGTTGTCTACTTAATACTTCATATTTATTTTCCCAGAGACACTGTTTTTCAATTTTTCTATTACCTCACCTAAACCTGTAGTATGTTGAAATATGTTTACATCAGTTTAAAATAAACAGTAATTACCTTATCTTCATTATCCAAATGCCATTATATATCTTCCTAAATGGTGACTATTTTGTTGTGAAAATTCTGATATTGCTTACATTTTGGTATTGATTATAACTGAATTTTTATGGCAATATCCATAAGGTGTACATTTAACAAGATTAGCACAACTCCTATGGATTGTGTTATGTGCAGCCTGGAAGCACAAGCCTCTCTGCTGGTGCTGCTCAGCAGCAGCAAATTCTGGAACAAATTTAAATGCACTGTTTTTGATGGAAGTTTTCACTGTTACATTGTTTTAAATACAGATATGTCAAAATATCTCTGCTTTGCTTAGCTATTTTGTTTTCATTTAAATGAACTTCACGAAGTGTCTTTGGTATTCTCAGAGCAATAAGGAGCATGATGCCTGTATTAGCTAAATTTATGAAAAGAATTTACTCTCATCACTGTAATGAGAGACAGCAGTGTAATACAGACAGAGAAAGAGGAAAGTAATAGGTTTATGTGGAACACTAATGTTGAATTTCTTTTATCTTTGAGTGATTAACCAGACAGTCTTTATGCTGTTTTACAGAAGAATAAAAATAAATTCACATTACTTTTATAAAGATAGTATCCTCTACAGTCAGGATATCAGATTCTATTTAAATACACTTTATGGTCAGTAAATGCATATTATCCTTTCAAAGCACCTCTTGTGTATCAGAGTGGAGATGCAAAGAGATGGTGGCTGAAGTGAAAGGTGAAATGATGCACAGTTCAAATATTAGATCCATGAATCCTGAATTTTGCTCTTTATTTTAGTGCCCTTTGGATTACCCCATCAGTGACCACCTTTTGCAACATGCTGCTCAAACTGTGGAATGTCAAGAGCAGTATTAAAAGATTGCATTGCACCAAGGAAAACATTTTGAGTTGGATTTTGGAATTTTTTTGTTGATTTGGATTTTTTTTTTAATTTTTTTTTTTTTTTTGAGGGGGGAGCTAAATATGAAATAGATTAGACTGCTCTGGTCCATAATGATAATGTAAAAATGTAATGGTTATGGTTTAGGAAACAGCTTAAATATGGATAGTTTCATCAATTATTATTGATTTAGCTAATATCTTCTTCTAGTTTAGACAGAAATAGCAGATAACCAGATCCTTGAAAGCTAATACAATCTCTGGTTTCTTTTAGAAATGAAGATTTGAAATAGCTACAGACCATAAAAATTAAAAAGATACTTGTATGTTTTTAAAGAGTATCTGTTACATTACTTTGTCAATATTTCAGTATTTAGCTTTACTTGGCAATGATAATATATTATAGATGCTGCAGAAGTCTATGTTAGCACCTTACAGTGTTTCTTTTAATTTTTTTCATTTAAACTTAGGATTCATCTGATCAAAGACAAAGATGGCATAGATGATTATTTGGCGACGAATATCAAAGGGTTGTCAAAACAAGAAGCTGCTGCGTAAGTTGGATTTTTCAAGGCACTTGAACATCCATAAGTTTATTGTTTCCTTTGTTTCTAGTCATCATAATCATTTAAATTTAAAGTTCCCTAGGCCCTACCCTTTTTAGTGGAACTCGGCATTTAAAAATTGAAGTTGATATTAAATAATGATGGTTCATTACTCCTGATGTTAAATATATCAAAGCACTTAAATATCTCCTTAGTTTTTACTAATTTGTATATTTACCAATTCTATCACATTCGTAACATTATTGTAAAGTTTGTGTCAGTAATTATATTTGAAAATGTGCTGCCCTTTTTTTTTTTTTTTTTTGTCTCCTTCTCTTTTTTTTCCCTGGGCCTTTGTGAGATATCTCCTCTGGGGTGGAAGCTGAGTATACTGGCATACACGTTCTTGTAATTTGGAATTACTGTTTAGCCAAGCTCAAGCACTGACTTCTGTGGTGAAGCATTTAATACCCCATTAGTTATTTAAAAAGCCAGTGAATGAAAGAAATCTAGATAACTTTTGATTTCTTACAGCTGAGGTATTTACATTTAGAAGTTACAAGTGACTGTGTCTGACTTACTCTTCTGCAGTCTTTTAACAGATCTGGGGTTCAGCACCATCAAAATTAATGAAAGAATTCTAACAAATCTGGATTGCTGGTTGCTTAAATGAGCTGATTTATTTATTTCAATATTTAAATAATAAAAGGATGCATATACAAGGGCTCTAGGCACCTTAACAATTAATATTGCAAGATCACCCTTGCCACATAAAAACATTCCATCAATCAGACAGGAATTCGACCAACTAGTTTCCTGCAAAACATGCTGCTTTTCATCTTCTTGGCCTAAGAATGTGCCTGCAAACCTTCCCTGAAAACTTTCAAATTAAAATCTAGACAATTACCAGATTTAAGTGTAGAGGTAATAACTTCAGTGGTGTGCTAAAATCATACCATGTGACCAGCAGACACACTTTCCTTTTTTGTGATACATGTGCAATTCACTTTTACTTACACAATAGCAACACGATAAAGTTAGTACAACTGCTGTGTTGACAGAGGTCCTGTCCCCTGAATTAAGGGTAGCATAGTGTGGTTGCTCTGTGAGGAGGGCAGCAGTGCCAGACCTCTGAGCAAGCCCAGAAGTGAATACACTTAGTTAGGATCACCTGGCTCCACACCAGCCCTGCAGGGCTGCTCTGCTCACTGCACTGCAGCAATTGGCACAGACTGCCTTGCCTTCCCAGGGAGCTCTTTCAGTCTTCAGCCCCAGTGGACTTCCACACACCATGCAAGGGACAGAAGTGTTCTCCCTGTGCTGATCACACAGGGAGTCACTGCTATTTTAGGAGGGCCTTGGGGCTTCAAAATGCATTTTACAGCTCTGATTTAATAAGGTCAGCCTTTTACTGCCATTAAAAAAAACCCTGAACAAAACAAAACAAAAACAACGTAAAAAATCCTATATGATTTTTCTTTTTATATCCAAATTTTAAGTCTGGAGATTCTGGAAACGGAAACCAACAAGGACATCCAAAACGAAGTGAGAATTTTATCATCTGTTCTGCAGTACCTACACAGAGTGGGGTGTTCCCTTTCAGTTTTGTAATATGCTGTTTTTCAAAGTTATCAAAGTCTCTCAGAAGATTGAACTGAAATATCATATGTATTCTGGTTTATTTCTATGGAGACTTTTAAAGTACCTCTTTTAAAAGGTTATGTTAATGTTATGTGTATTTAATTGTTCTTGGAACTTTAGCTTTTGATAACAGGACAGCAGTTAGAAAATTTTTCTCTCTACCTATAATTTACTTATGCTCTTCCATGAACCTGATAAAATCATTTTTGAGCAAACAAATGGTAACAAACTAAATACACAGTTACATTAGTACTGTGCTAACCTAGTTAGAAAAAAACTAAACACACCAACTGTAATTTAAGACCAATTTATAAAGTAAGGCAATGCCATATCTGTAAATGATCTTACTGACATCAGTGTAATGCTCAGTATGTCTCAGCAGACAATGGATGTTTGTACTTTAAAAAGTATGAGAAATGGTTTTTGATATTATATGTAGGGTTTTTTTAATAATGAATCCATTCCAGAAGTAGATTATTGCACTTCTTTATAAAAGGACTGGATTTCTTTCTTTTGCCACCTAAATATCAGTGCTTTTGTTAACTTAATATGTCAGTGATTATTTTGTCAAGCTAAATTCTTGAAGCCATACTCCTGCTTAATATTAAACACTCTTTTTTTTCGTGTGTATGTTAGGCAGACAACAAATTTATTATCTTCTAAATAAAGGAATGTCTGGGTAATAGCATATTTATGGAAACAAGCAACATTGTTTAAAGCTCTTTCCTAAAACTGTATCCTTCACAATATTCTTCAAAATGAAGAGAAACTAGTTTCTTCATAGTTAAAGGAAAAAAGATTGCAGTTATTCTTGTATTGTACAATATTTGTTCCAAACTTCAGCAAAAGAGAAGAATTCCAATAAGTGTGCTCATGATATAATATCTTTTTTCCTGTGGAAAAATGTGGAGGTGTTTTGCAGGGGTTTTTTTTGTTTGTAATAATTTTTTTGTCCCAGGTTGATATGATAGAAGCGGGAGAAAAACCAGTGCTTAAGAAAGATAGTACTTTATTTATATTAAAACAGGATATTGCTTTGTTTTTTCATTGATTTTTGTCTTGCTTCCTTCTCGAAGACTTTAACTTGGAATAAAAAGTGAAGGTGGTGCAAGAAGCTGGAAATGGAAAAGAGGTAAAGGTTCCCATTAATGCAGAAGATAAGTGCTTTCTTGCCACAGAAGTTCCTAAGCTTCTGTAAGCTTAGGAGGAGGTGGGCTGACTCCACTGGCCTTCAGTGTGCTTTCCCTGATACTTTCTATTCTTAGTCTTGACTTGCCAAGTCATTAACAGCTCAAAATGGGATTGCAAGTAAAAATTAAAAATAGTCCTTGTGACTGAACCAAGAGTCAGAAAGTTCACGGTGAACTATGAAGTAAAGCATTTTTCATCAAGAGGTTGATTCCAGGGTTGAATCTTCAAATGAGTTTGGGGCCTAGAATGGGCCAGAATTTGATGTTGTCATTCCTGTTTCCTGATCTTTTTGTCAGAGCCAGAAAGATCAAGTAATAGTTTTCTCCTCTTCATACAAATGAAAATTGTCCAAAGGCGACCATATAATTGAAAAAGAGTTAAGGACTAGAAAGAGAGACTTTCAAATCTAATTGATGAGAGGATCAGCTTTGTTTAGTAGTAACAAAAAAATATATTACATTAGTGATGTTACTAGACGTATTTTGAATACATTTGAATGTGTGATAGAGTTCTACTGTCCTCAAGACTCTGGTAGTCTGATGACATCTGAATTATTATACAGAGGTAGTAAAGACTGACCTAGATATGCAGAACATTTGTATTTATGTTTTGTGTGTTGTGACTTGGATCAGTGTGTTATGGAAAGCTTGCCTTGAAAAATTTGTGCCAGTAAAGACATACTCTGGTACGATTTTTTTTTGAGGCAGGACACAAGATTATTTTATGCCCATTCTGTCAGATGTTTTTGAGATACAGTGGGTTGTTTTGCTTAGAATTCTCCAGTGACTGTTCCTTCCACTCCAGGATTAGCTGGAACAGAAAAAGGCAGGTGGGCTGTGACCCCCAGAGCAGTTGTCAACCATCTCTGCTCATACTGGGAAGATCAATCATTAAACTACTTTGCAGACTGTATAGTGCAAAATGGAACTTGAACTTTTTGCTCTAGCAGTGATGACTGATGACTATTGTAGCAATTCCTTGCTTTCATAAACTTTTGTCCTTCCAAAGGGGTTTACACTTAAGTTTAACTGATCCAGAGGACTATGTTTATCACCCCATATAATCAATAGAATTAATTAAGGTGAAATAAGGCCATTCATCGAGTCCCATCTTGTAGGATTCAGACAGTGTTTAGAATTAGGTGAATGATACTTTTGAAGCACATAAGGTGACCAGGTCAGGTGTACTCAGACATGTACATTTAACACTGAATCCCACACTGGGGAAGTATGGAATTTTGAAAGCTGTAAAAAGGAAGAGGTAGAAGTCTTACAGAGTTGCATTCTCTAATTCCTGAGGTAGCATTTATACAGGAAGGTGTCACGTCCTGAACAGAATTGACTTGGCATGCATTTTAAATCTTCTGTTGGTGTCATCTGATAAAAGATTATTTTTCCATTCTTCAATCAGAGGATTAAAAGGGACAAATTATTTACTACCCTCCCAACCCTCCAAGTTTCTGCTGTTTTCAGTGTCAGTATCAGCTAGGTAGAGTTAAAATTAAAGATGTGGGAAAAATTATGAAGGATTAAGTGCTAGATAAGTTTGTAGAGATAAATTATTTCTTTCTTACGTCCTTACATCTTCTACCAGTTGATCCCTGAATATTCAACCCTATCTGTCCTCCAAGACTAAAGAGGGAGAAAATTCCTCACCTGATTAGATGATCTGGAGAATGCACTGAGGGAAAAGAATGGGATATGTGGGCTGATGGAGAGGAGAAGACCTAGCTTGGAGGGTGTTTTCTTCTGTATCTTCATCATATCCATGATGGACTAGTAAGTCCTACTGTTAGTCTGGGCTTCTTCAGACCTTGGTCTCTATTTATAAGTTATTGAAATCATAAGAGTGTCATTACTCAGTTTTAGATGTATCAGCTTCTCTATTTGTCCATGTTCTAGTGTTTTCCATGGATGGCTGAGTTCTTTGAGGAAGGTGAACACAAATAGCTGATTGGGGATTTGATTAATCCATACTTTTTAGCAGCTGTCACCCCTACCAAACAAATCAGTAAGATGACTTCTTGGGTGACCTATGAAATCTTTTACATAAATAGATTGGGACCTTTTGTCATTGACATCATATTGCCACGTTTCCTTTTTCACAACCTGAAATCTTTACTGGTGCTTCCCAATTCCAACATGCATAATTTAGGTTTGGGAAGACAGAGGGAGAGAGGAGAGCTCAAGGCAGCTAAAGAAGGACATAGCAACAAACAGAGAAAGAAGTAAACTTCTTTCCCTTTCATATTCAGGCCCTAGCAAGATTTTGCTCTTCTTCCTGATGTCAGTCTTTGGATAGGACCTGTAAGCCCCTTATGACCCTCTTTGTTCACATTACTGTGGCTGAGAACTGGTGGAATGTTGTGTCAACTCATTTACGTTTTATGGGGATATTTCTTCACTTTTAGACACTAAAAACTATGGAAAAGGGTAAATCAGAACCAAAGAAATGTATCCTTTCACAGTAAAAGAAATTTTAAATTAAGGCACTTTCTCCCAAACTCCCTGCTGGTTGTGGAAAGGGAGATGGCACAAGTCACTTAGTGAGCTAGATGATAAATTTTAAATTTCTTTCACAATATTATTTAAATATGTATTTTTTTCTGCCTGAATAATTCCTAACAATCTTGCTTGTCATGACCAGAATTCAATGTTTATTAAACAACTTTCAAAAAGAAATTTTAGCACTTAGAGGCACACATCCTTTTTGGTCAGATCAATGATTTCTGCAAATATCTGGCCTGCAAAGCATATTATTTACTGTAATTAGGCAGCAATCTAAAGAACAGAACTGCGTAGGAAGCAAATGATTTGCCTTTCCTAAAGAAACTTCTCTGTGCATTTGTGTAATGTGAAAGGTTTTTCTTGAAAAGGTTAAAAAAAGTTCTAATCAACTTCTGTACATTATGTAGAACTTCATTTTCTAAACTCTGCAAAAGAAAGTTTCATATTTAATGGGAAATCATGAATTATTCCATTTATTATCTACTTCCTCCTTTCAAAGACATGATCTGGATAAAAGGCGGGGTGAATAATTTCAAAAAATACAATACATTTTTAATGGGAAGGTGCAAACTACAGATTCTCATGACTATTAGCAAGTATAGAGGAAACAGAATTTTACTTGCAAAAACTCATCAAACTCTTGCAAAGATAAAATACATGACATACTTTAATAAAGAAGAACACAGTGAGCTGAAGTTTTTTGGTTTTTTATGTAACTTGTTGTTTTTACTAAGTTTGGTCTTATGGTTGGTTTTCTAGTGCTTTCATTTCTCAATAGTTCAACAATATTTAGTACTGAAGGTAATGTACAAGCAATACACAACTGACTTCTATTTTTAAAACATTTCATAAAGGTGAAGCATCTCTAAAGCACAAAAAGAGGCTGAAATGAAAAAAAAGACTGTCTGATCAGCCTTGGCACAGTCATGACTTCCTAATAATTTTCACAGTGAATCCTGCATTGTGTAAAATCCTTGCTTTTCCTTTCCTCTTAATTTCCATGTGGTCTGTTTGTCCTTAGACTCCTGAGTAAGTTCAGCTGGGGACTTGAATAAGAGATATCCTAAACAAAAGCAAAAATAGTGTGGGAATTGTTCATAGCAATACTGTAATAAATGCAGAGCTTAGTGTAGGGTTTTATGATAATTCATTACATCAACATGAGAAGACACAGAAGGTAAATAATTAGGATTATCTCTTTAGCACACTGGGAAAGAAACTTGCAGGGAAATCAAACAACTTATTTGATATCATGCAAGTCAAATAGAAAGGGTTCCAGTCTCAGGTGTTTCGAGCTCTCAGTCCATTAGGTGAGCTCTGAAATAATGAAGGAAAGTTGAGGAATACTTCATTTTGATAAACAATACTCCATAAAATACTTTTTGTTAAGGAACGTATTTAATTTAGAAAGAAAAGCAGAAAGATTAATGAAGATAATGTGGTTTTTTTTCTGATTATCCTTGAAATAATCACAGGAGTGTGTGTTTTTGTATGACAAACATTTTTATAAGGGTAGCACTTTTATCTTTATTTTTGGTATTTTATTTGCATTAATGTTTAGGGACACAACGTTCTAAAAGGTCATTGCTAAATTTATATTTCCAATTTCTAGGTTAATGAGGATTCTTAATTACAGTACTTACAGTCATTTTAAAATACTTTTTCTGTGTCATCCTTTGATGTTTATAATTGATTAATTTTTCATTTTATGTAGCTTTGAACAAAAGGAAGCGAGTTCAATATATGTGTTCTTTGTGGGATCCTACTGACAGGTTATGCATCCCCCTTTGATTGCATGATTTAGGTTAAAGTGTGGTTTGACAATAGTTGGTGCCTGTGAGGCAGTAGATGAAAAATGCTGAAAGTTATTGTACTTATATATGTGGTGTAGAGTCCCTGAATATGTTTTTTTACATATGCTTTATTTTCATCTCTTTAATGGTTTTGAATGCGTAGCTCCATAAAGCTTTTCTTATTTAAAAAATCTGATTTGTTACAGAAGTCAGTTTCAAGTTTTTCCCTCTCACGATGTGTGCAAATTTTCAGGCAATATTTTTTATTTATAATTAGAATAGTAAATTCTTTTTATAACATTTGGGAGCTTGGTGGATTTTGTGCTTTTTGGTAATAGGACACTGGCTATTTCAGCTTTCTAATTTGGAATTAAAAGCATGCACCTCACCCCAATATAATTTAATTCTCAGCCTTAGCAGTAAAAAATTCTGAAGCATAAGCTAAGCTTCTATTACTACTTAATGGCATTTACTGTACTGTCATATCTTTTTTTAATGACATTACTATAGTCTACAATTTAACATATTACCATCCAGTAAATATTTCATTAAAAGAAAAGTATTTAAATGGACAGTCTTTAAACCAGGATTAAAGAGGCTGTGCCATGATAAAGTCAAATAGCTTTATATCAGTAGCAGTACGTGGTGAAAATGTGCTGAGTGCCTTGACCATCGAAGGGCTTGACTTACCAAAGTGCTGCTGTAGATCATTTTCACAGAGAAGTGAGGCACTCACGTGACTCAGCTGTATTTAACATTTTGTAACTATTTTTAAGTTAGCTGATGACCTGCCCTTGGTGGATTGCAGGCCAGAGACATGGCAGTGTGAGGACGTGGATTTACACCACTGTAATCCTGGGTCACTGAAAGCAACAGGCAAATCTTCAGCTTCCATGTTTGCCAGCTATTCCCATAAGTGCTTTCTGTGTTCAGCAATTCCCTGCAGAAATTCTGACTATATTTTAGATGTGGGTCACTGACAGTGTTGCAAAACTGTTCTTGTTTTTTGGCTGTCCGTCTATAATTAAATAACAATTCCTGTTTCATTTCTTAGGCAGAGTGGGCTGAAGTCGTAAACTCTTACAGCATGTTTGGATTTTTTTGTGTTCTATATAGTATACTTTTTTTTACTTAATGCATATATTTTTCAAATTTTAGTGAGGAAATTCATGTGTCCCCTTGTTTATGCTGTGTTTGTTTGCATATAGGTTAAGCCAGAAGTAGCTAAGTGTTCACATACTTTATGTAATTTTAATTTTCTTGTAGATTTATAGACAGGAAGTGTGGGTGAAGTAAAATAAATTCATTTAAAGGAACTTAAGCAAAAAAATCTCGATTATTTTTTCATAATTTTGTGATGCTTATCTAAGGCATTTATATCAGTCATTGAGTTGCCAACTGCAGGAGGAAATCCCAAGTGGATCAAACCTATTTGGATACAGTTTTTAAACATTATAATAATTGGTAGAGTAATTATTTTACACTGGTAGTACACTTTAATATTTTATATACTATTGTTGCTTAATCCATGCCACTTTGTGCTTTACAAAATGGGATTGCTACAGTACACTTGTATTGTAATCAGCAGCTAGAATTCACCAGAAGTACTAATTAAATCCTACAAAATCTAAATATATGAAACCTGATATTAAATATAAATCTATAAACCTGCCATCTGAAAATAGTAGATTTTTGGACTTATTTTGCATGCCTGTAATTGACCACACCAGACAGGAGGCATGGAGCATTAGCTCATGATAAATGATTCTGATATGCTGTACTGACTGGTTTGATTATTTCTAACACCAGTACCTGCCTCTTGGCCTCTTAATTTCTTTCTTCCTTTCTCTCTCTCAGTGTAAAGGGTAGAATGCAAATAGCTTTATTGTGTAGGATTTTAGGTTCAAGGGGATGTTGTGTGGTGCTGTCCTGATCTCCCAGCATTACTTAAAGGTCTTGTAAAAGTACAATACCATAACACAGCAAGGTGCTGACACTGGAGCAGTGTAATTTCATCAGCTTCACTGAAGGTTACTATTTATTACTTTTGCACTAGTAAAGGCAGTTTAGAATCAGGTTCTTGTGGTTCCTCAGCGTGACTCTAGATCATTTCATGATAGCAATGATAATAATAAAAAGAAATCCATGTAAGAAAATTACGTAGGCAGTTGTATATTTTAAGGCAAAAATTAAACTGCCTGTAGCAATATCCAGGTACACCTAAAGCATGGTGTTAACAGCAGCAGTGCCTTTTCAAGCTCACAGATCCACATTCAATAAATAACTCTTTCCACCCGTGTGATATTCTGTGACACGAAATCATCACCTGTAACATGGTGCCACTAAAATGGCCACTTTAACTTTTGGTGGTTATTTATTTGGTGCTACAAATTCTTGTGACACACAACCATGACAGAGACAGAAGCTGACAGAATTTTTCAGCACCTCGTGATAAAATACTGCATCACAGTAATTGCTGATTTAGGACAGGTGGGTGACACCTCACCAGATCCACTTGGACCTCATTTGACTGCCTTACCCAGCCTGTGTAAATAAACAGGTAGGAACATCCCAGGGTTTCAGGGATGATGGAGATGAGTGTACAGGCAGAGAACAGTGGGTTCTCAGCCTCCACTGGGTCTGTGCTGAGTATTGTGGTTCCAATCTGTTGAATTTCATGGATTAAAAAAACTAACCAATTCTGCTTTAATTTAAAACCGGATTAATCGATATCTTTATTTTAACCATAGATACATATCTACGCTCCCGAATTAATTAAAAACTAGTTTGCTTTAAAAAAAAAAAAAATCCATCCGAGATCTTTTTCTCCTGACGTTCACACATGATGATCCAAAGAGGAGAGAGGACTCGGGGTTTCCATTCGCCTCGCGGTTCAGGTATTCAATGAAACCCGGCTGACAGGGCAAAGCCGACTGACTGCCCGTGGTGGTTGGACTCCTCCGGCCCTTTGTTCCGCCTGCAGTTTCCCACATTTCCAGTAGATGCCCCCAGAGACCATTAAATCCCTCGAACAGCTCGGCTGCAGCCAAAGGAAAGGGCAGTCTTCTCTCTTTTCGCTCCTGGAAGTAACGTGAGTGTTCAAAGGAAAAGTCAAGTCGGCGCGGACGCGGTGCAGAAAAAACAAATTCGCTCGTTTAATGATAAATCATAATTTATTAGGTAGTACGGCTCAAAGCGTTTCGTGTAAACTAGTTTATTAGCGTAGTAGAAACATACTGTTAACAGCTGGATTTTCTAAAATAAGAGAATCATCAAATATCCTGAGCTGGGAGGGATCTTGGGTATCGGTTTTTGATAATGGTATTACAAATCATAGTAGTCTTTGGTTATCTAAAACGTGAGGTGCTGTGGTTCACCTCGGATTTCGCACCGTGCACGACATCGTAGGAAGCAGGATGGAAAGGATTTTGAGGATTGGGGATTTATAATTTATCTCAAGATAACCATGAAAAGTTTACTGCTGTCACCTACACTATGCCTCTGTTCAAAGGAACTGTTTGTTGGGGGAAAAAAAGACACTGGAATTTTCATCTGGAAGCTCTGGATAACTGTAACAATTTCATTAATTGTAAGAATTCATTGCAGTGTCAAGCTCTCTTAGGTGACACAAATACTATTCATCCCCATAATATCATTAATCTCTTGCCCTATTGTGTTTGTGTGTGATCAGTCACTTGTGGTTTATATATTACAAAAACTTGAAGAAACCATAGTATTAATACTTCGTGTTTTGTGTATTTTTATAACTGAGAGATGACTTTTATTTTTATGCCACTAAATTTGAAGGGTTATACACTAGATAGATTCATTGTTTGTGTGCTAAAATCAGTTCTCTTTGCCTCAAAAAAAACCTGGGCTGTGTACAATATGATTACTTCAGCATTATTTCAGTGTCTTGATTAATTGGGATGGGATTTATTAAAACACTACTGACACTGATTTTTAAAACTGATGTATTTTACTATATCCTTTGCTTCCCTTTATTGGTGTGCTAATAATTCTGTCTTGTGGGGAAAATGTGCTTTGATTTCAAGTGAAATGCATCAGTCTACAGAAAATAACACATTACATGGGCACAGTTTTTCTGTTTATATGAATATCAGTGCTGTGCTCAGTGAGTATGCAGTGAGTGTTAAAAATTAACTGAAAGACATTTTGGTTACTCACTGTTGAGATCTTTTAGCAGTACTTTTATGTTTACTTACAATACATCTAATGGTCTAATACCTGCACACATAGAAACATGTATAGATCACATTGTATAAATAAATATGCATGTATGTATGTCTGCTATGTAGATTGTTATTCCACTGCTCTGAGTTATATTACTGTAGGATTCAGTCCTAGACCTTTGGAAGTTGGTAGGAATTTTTTACTTATATTCTTCAATCTTTTTTTTAGTTAGATAGAATAAAAAAAAAAAAAGAGAAAGTGTTCCATATAGACTATGGAAAGTATTCCATATAGAATAGAGAAAACATTGCACAGTATTAGCATATTCACAGTATTTTTAAGCTGTATGCTGTGCATTTGGTATATGCCAAATATAGCATATTCTGGCAAATTAAAATTTAAGTGTTTGAAGAGATTTCTCATTTACGTTTCTAAGATAAATGTTGCAAATGTTTTCTTTTCCCTTGTCTGTGTGAGCTATGTGTGCTTTTCAATCTCAAAACCCATAAATTCAGCACTATCTAATCTGTATCATATCAGGATTATTTAATATTTTTATGTTCAGTTCTGCAACTGAATTGTAAAAAGACCTGTGAAGGATTAATGTGTATGTATGTAGTATGAAATTTTATTTTAATGATTTTCAATATGCAATAATGCAGATTACTTGGTTCTTACATTGCTGTTTATTCACTTATTCATTGATTGACATCTAGCTAAGAAGTTTTTCACATCACTTCCATCTCATCAACATTGTTAAAAAACTACAGGAGGACTTTAGATTCGAAGTACTACTGTCATTAGGTTATTGTTTAGCATGAGGTCATCTGAAGTTTTTGCATACACTATAAATCTCAGATTTCAGAATTCCCTATTTAATCTAAAGATGATGAGAATTTGAATTTAAATGGATTTTAATCTAGAAGGACAGTCTTGAAAACAGTTTGGAAACATAATGGAATATACAAAATAAAAGTAACATATCTAGATCCTTGCCATTTTACTGGGAAAAAGGTCTTTTTTCTCACACTACATACCTATCCTTGCAAACATTTACATCTGTACCTTAGTGTTGCAGGCAGTCCCATTGGACTCATAGTCTTCTCCAGAGTAGGACACAATGATTGTTCCATGCCACATAAAATAAATATTCTTATTATTTCCATAAATAATACCTCAAAAATATATTACCTCTTTAGAGATTGGATTGCACAACTTTTTGATATGTACATCTTATCAGAGTTCATGAATGAGAAAAACTTTGATACAAATTCATCATAGCATCATTTGTTTGTAAAATTAGGGAGGAATTATCAAACTTTTGCATCAGTAAACTGGTCCCAGCTGAAGTTATATGCTAAACAGAAGCAAAATAATATCTAATTATTATGTTTCTGGCATAGCATTTGTTTGACATTTTAAACCAAGCCATCATGTCCTACAGCAAAACTATTTAACATATATGTTGTTTTGACATGTGAAATGTGACTCATTTTTCCCTGCACGGTGTCTTAAAGCAAACTAAGAGTTCATTGTGTTTTCATGAACTAATATAAACATGAGGGCATCTTTTCCCATCAGACAGCCTTTTTTACCAAATAGCAGCTAAGAACACCAGAGTACTTTTTAACATGTCTATATATATATAGGTAGGCATTAATTATGGTCATATTTACTTCCCTAGGGTATGGAAGTTTTAATTGTGTTTTAGCAAATCGCTTTTTGAGCGGGGGAAAAAAATACCCGTTCGCTGCTGCTGAACTGCAGAGGTCCCTTCTTGAAAGCTGTTTTAGTGATCTGTACTTATTTGGTAAGGTGGAGAACAGAATACAGGTTTAAAGGCTTAAAATCTCTCTTTCTTATTCCCAGTAACAGGAATTCATACAAGAAGAACATCTGCATAGACATGCTGCGACAGGGTTATCACAAGTCCTTCTCCGAGCTCTTCACTCTGATACAGAAGTGGAATGCCTTGAGGGAGGCTGCAGGGCCTGGGTCAGCCATATGGCATGAGAAGTCCCTGGAGGAGCAGCCTGATAAGCTGGATCAGCTTTACCACTTCCTGACCAGGGCTGAGGCAGCCCAGCGAGCAGGTAAATGGGGGGATTGTGGGTAGCGGAGCAGCGGGAGCCGCAGCCGCCAGCGCCTGGGGGAAGCTTCCAAATTGTTTCATGTATGAATTTGAAACGTTACTGCATCTTAGCACATCTCAGCCTTAGTCAACTAAGCTGTATTTATAGAATAAATGATTAGGAACTGCACATATCAGGAGGGGTGTCGTGAAGGATAAAAAAAAAAGAGGGCTAAACACGTAGAGTGCGTTATGATATCATCAGAAATATTTGATATATTTATAGCTTTGATAACATCTCAATTATTTTCTCATGGTTTCGTTACTTATTGTTTTTCTTTCTCTATTGATTTGAGTAGCTAGTTTTGTATTAGGAAAATTTAATAGGTGACATGCTGTTTCACACAGCAATAGTTTTATAAATCTGATTTTATTAAATACCCTGTCTGCTAACTGTGTTTGGATTTGTGACTGACTTAAAAAGGATTGTGAACATGTCAAATAAAATACAGCACATAGATGTAACATGCCACCTGTGAATTACTAGATATTAGTGAAGACATAACTCCAAATTACTGTATTTTCTCTATTGCCTACTATTTACTGAGCACTCATATTTATCATTTCATTTTACTATAAATAGTAACATAACTTACTCCATCTTTCTCTTCTGGAATAATTGTAGGGATGGAGGCAGATAAAACTCTAACTGCAATCCTGTTTCATGGCTGAGTCGATGTCACTGTAGTTGACTTGTTTGAAGCTGCATTTTGATCATTACAAATGTAACAATCTGCAATAAGGCTTGTGGGTTTGGAATCTAAGCTTTTCGACTGAAATGTAGAAACAGACTTCTTCATGTAAAAAAGGAACAGCAGAAGAAACCCTTTCAGCACTTTAAATGTAATGCATTTAAAATGTTTATTTTATGTTTGGCATGGAAGCCAAAAGTTGAGTTTCTTTATTTAAGTCACTATAGTCCTAGACAGGAAGTCTAGCCAGCCATGACTGGGAGGAATCTCTGACTAAAACCTGAATAGGCACCCCCATAGCTTGCAGAGCATCAGAGAGAGGTTTTCTGCTTGGACTGCCCTGACAGAAGCTTTCTGCCAATGCTTTGGGGGTCAAAAAGGAGTGGACATGGCTTATCTCGATGGGGCTGCTCCCTGCAGCTGCTTGAGGAGAACAGTTTGCCTTCCTTCCACGCTTGCTGTTTTGCAGTGTTACAAACTGGTGTGTGACAACAGAGTTGGCAAAGGCACTCCCAGAGAGTCAGGGCACTGCTGACTGTGCAGTTCCTGCCCCTGTGCAAGGCAGGGACCCTTTCTCTCACTGAACCCAGCATTTTTTATGTGCTGGGCTCTGTGTGTCTTTCACCTCTCCCAGAGACAAGGTACCACCAGGTGCCTGACTGATTGCAGCTCACTTCTGAGAGAGAATATCTCCCAACTTTGCCTGTTGGTTGAAAGGAAAGAACATAAAATAACGAGAAAATAGCAATACTGTTGGCAAGCATCTTTACTAAATTGCTAGATCCAAGGTAGTTTTGATTTTTTTTTCACCAGTTTCAGTGCAAACCTCTGAACAAATCTGTTATTTGTATGAAATGAGGTGTGAGTGGCCTGGCACACGAAAGGTTGGATGGTAATTCATGTTGCAGGTCTCAGAGCTGGAGTGCTGTGAAGATACATATGAATTGTGCAGATCATCAAACACTAATTCAGTAGTTCTGCTAATCTAGTTACTCTCTGATTCTAATCAAATTGCTTGGGGCTCTGGCTTATGATCTCCTGGCAACTCCAGTTGACACCATTTAAGAAGCATTCAGCAGTTCACCTCAGCTGGAACTTACCCTGATGTAGCAGCCACAACACCAGCTGACCTGAATTTGCTTTTCAGCTGCAGTTCAAGCTTAAAAGGATGAAAGTAATATTTGCTGCAGCAAATTAAGAGGGTTTCTTAGTGTGGTTGATGTTACTAATGTGAGCCTAGCTGAAAGTTTACCTGTCTAAGGTGTGCTGTCCTGAGCTAACAGTTGTGCTGGAAAAGAGATAACAGGTATAAATAATGGAAATAAAAAATTCATTACTTGTATGTTTTTTTGATGAATTGAAACTTCATGAAATGATTGGTTTTGAGGCTGAAGTGGCAAGTGGAAAACAAAACTTCACTTGCTGTGTCAGTAAATAATTGTCTTATTTGTCATTTAATTTTTCTCACCTGATACTTTTGGATCATAGACTGTTTCTGTCTTAATTGTGAGTATAACTAGAACTTCCAAGTTTAGAGTTTACCATAGTGCACAGAGTAATCTACGTATTGATTTGCTTTCTGTATTTACTGTTGGGAAATGTTAATATTTTAATGGTTTTGATGGTTTATAGTTATGGGACAGTACAATGCTGCATATAAATTTATTTGCTTGAACAGAATGTGAGCCATCCACCTCAATGTGGAGGCTGATATCAAAGAGCAATTACTTTCTGTACTGCTGAGTTTGAAAACAGTGACATTTTGTTTACCAGCATTACATTGCACAGACCAATTACCTTTACATACACCAGTGAACGTTCTCTCTGTTTTCATTTTTAATGTAACATTTAGATTGAACTTCAAATCATACAGGAGTTTTCTTGTTTTTAATTGCCTATTACCAATATTTTACTGTGTGCAAAGAAAATACCTCTGCTCTGTCCAACTTAATCTCATTGTTGTTGTATTTGAATGCCTTCCAAGTAATAAAAAATAGAGAGCTAGCACTAATCCTTGCAGCTTCTCAGAAAAACAGCTGACAGAGGTATTTTTCCCTAAGTACAGCATTTCCTAAAAACACTGGCAGAAATATTGGCAATACATTAATATATTTGGGTTTGGTCTCTTTTTATGCAAATAATGTAAATGTTTCTGACTTCAAAATTGAGTTGTCTTTAATTATTCCTTGATGTTCCTTAGTTATTCTGGGCTAACCTCTCTTTTTAGTGGTTCTGGTTTCAGAACTTAAAAAAAAAAAAAGACAGTTTAGCTGTTTAAATATGTATACTTGTAGAACTTCCTACAGAAGAATACAGGATAGATTATTTTGGCATTTATCTGCATAGCTCAGAATTTGATGCATACAATGATTTCTTGGCACGAGTATGAAAGTGTTGAGGGTTCTTTCAAAAGCAGAGTTGTATTTTGAGGCTGTGGAATAGCCTGCCTGATTGTACTGTTCAGAGTAATTTCACTTAAAGGGATAACTGTCCCTGAATTCCTTTTGTCTGTCTAAGACCTGGACAAAATTTGACTCTACATCTCTAGGTGTTTGTGTGGGTCACAGGGAAGAAGTAGGAACAAAGGAAATCCAAGAAGTCTTTTACTTACATGTTGGAATTTATGAACAGCTCCCAGTGTAATGTGTGCGTGAGAGAACAGTTCTTTGTAATGATAATGTTGCTGTTGCTCAGATAAAAATATTTATAATTGAAATTAAAACCTTTAAGCTCTTATTTGCACCGATTTTAGCGTATGAATGTGACTGATTCTTTAAATCATTACTGGGCTATAGTCCATCTTACTGTTTTAAAAACCTCACCAATTGACTTGTTGGGTTTGTGTGCTTATGAAGTTAGGGCACTTCCTTGAATCATCCAGAGTACTGTGTAGCTCCTTTTATTTAGTTAGTGAGGTAGCACTGATCCTACCAGAAGAATGACCGATGGTATGAAGCTTGTACTGTAAAGTATCATGTGCATGTTTTAGGCTGAGGCCAACCTTTTGGTGATGGGGTGCCAAATTTGGATTTTGTCAAATTTAAGGTCACGTGTCCCAGTATTATTTCAGAAGGCAAGTGCTCTTCAGATTACATCTGAATTGCATATTACATTTAAATCCTTACCTTGGACTAGCAGAGGCCTTGATGTGCTGATACAATCAGGGCTTGCTGGAGCGAGCTGGTTCACTTGTAAAGCTGAAGGGAATGCAAGGCAAGTTACAGCTCAAGAACAATTAAAAGAAGAGATGTCTTGGCCATTAACTCTGCTTTGCCAGAGCAGGAGAGCAAAACCAGGGAAATGCCACAGTTCAGTGGCTGCAGCATGTCACTGTGCCAAAGCCAAAGGTGGAACCTGTGCTTGGGTGTGAAGATGCCTTCAAAAGGGCAAGATGCTGCTCATTTCCTGATCACTGGGGCAGCTGGTGAAGGGTAGGATTTCAGACCTTGAAGCTGTTGCCTTTGTGAGATTCCATCTGCCCCTGGTTCCTGCGCCCATTCAACTTTTGTGCTCTGCTGTGTGCTAAATGCTGGATCTGTGCATATGCTGCAGGCTGCTGACCCTTGTTCTAGAGAGTATCAGACACTCAGAATTAGGAAAAAAGTGCTAATTTGGCTCCTTTTTCCTCACTTCAGTGTAGAGGAAGCTTTTGACAAGTATGACTTATTGTTTGTTTTTGTTGTGAAAGATGTCTTTTCATAAAGTATATGAAGAAAGCATGACTATTTGATGTGTTTGCACTGGAAAATCTTTCTTTATCTGAGGTACTTAAGGTTGAGAACAGAGTTTAGCATTTTACAGTGGAAAGCTTTTCTGTAAGATTTCAACACTTATGCCTTAGGCTGGGCTAGAAACATTGCAATAACCATATTACCAATGCTACTTTGGAAAAGAAAAAAGGAAAGAGGTCATGTATTAAAAGAGAAAAAGTATAAATATACCAAACCCTCTTCTAATATTTACTTGGATGAGGCATAATTTTGCTTGGTTTTGGGGGCATGGGGAAAGGAACACTGTTTTATTTTCTAAGCAGGTTTGTTTTTCTTAATATTTTATCACATGGAAAAAATGCAGCAGTTTCTGGAGACCAGTAGAGGATTTTATTATTTTTGTAATTATCTTACAAATAGTTGAAATGATTCAGTCCAGGAAAGAAGCTAAGCCACCTCAAAATATAGCCAGTTGTAGAACTGCCATTGGCTTTGACAGAAGCAGCATTTCCTAGAAAATTTCTGTCGTGTGTTTTAATTGCAATGGCTTGGAGTCCTTCCTCATTTAGCATTCCAGGTTACCAGTTAATTGCCTTATATAATTATCATTAGAGAGCTTTGTCCTTACTCAGTAACATTATATCTTGACCATTTCCTTAGCATCTTTGTGTAAATCATACATTCATTGTACATTCATGGAATTTTTTCCCTTTGTATTCCTAGCAGTACATAAATGGGAGTGCTCTGTGTGCACTCTAGGAGACAGGCTCTGCCTGAAACTTGATGGTGTCATCAAGCTAACAATTCACAGAAAATTTTCTTCATTTGTTCACTTTTTTTCTGGAAAAAATTTTATCCATTTATGAATAAATTCTCCAGGAAAATGAATGATTGGATGGTTCCCAACCTGTAGATGTAGAGACATGATTGTCCTGAGTACACACCTCCTTTGCCATGTGTGAATCCAGGTGGAAATAACTTGATTGCAGTGCCATGTTCTGTTGCATTTTATGCTTCTTTTTGATCCAATAGCCTCCATTCTGGATCTTTCTGCATGTGAATTCTTAATCAGCTTTCCTGCTACTAAGCCACTGATGTTGATCTCTCTGGCAAAAAAAATATTGAACTTCCAACATTAATATTGTCTCGTTCTGACATCAAAAATTACCCCTGGTGAGTTAAGTGACCTCAGGCCACTCCTTTTTGTGTCTTAAAGAGGGAATAATCAGTTGTAATCAAGTCATACTCACTTAAAACAATTAACTGAACTGGAGGATGAGTGGTAACAACTGTTGAAGAGTTTCCACATGACCGTTGTCTGTTAGGAATAAATGGCTGGTGGTTTTTTGAGTGGAAAATACTGAGCCATAAATAGATGTGGAAAAAATTTCTTTCTGATACCTATATTTTAAAACTGAGTGCTAGTTCTTGTTAATGGAAAATTAATCAGCTGCCTGGTTTTTTTATTCTTCAAGGAAAAGAAAACACCAAGCCAGGATCTCTTTATTATGTTTTCATCTCTTCTCTAAAGACCATTATTTTACTTCTTTTCTTTTCTTCCACTACATCCTATCACAAAAGATGTGGCAGCAGTTGTACTTAAATCACACTCCTATGGCTTGCAGACCTTCTATATGTTTCTTTTCTCTAGTTTTTGCTCTCTTGGGGTTAAAATACTGGAACTGCTCCTCTGTGCATTACACTGCTTGGTAGTTGTCTGGCTGAACACAGCAAACATGCAGACCATGGGTTTGAATGATCCTGTTCCATGCACTCCTCTCTTGCCAAGGAACAGTCTCTGAGAAGAGCCCAGAATAAGCAGAGATTTTGTTCAGTGCAGTGATCAGAGTCTATGGCTCGAGCACAATAATAGGAGATACTATTTGACACTTGAGATGCACCTGAAGAGATCCTGATGCAGGGCAGGAAATACCATATTGTTTAATGGGCTTTAATGTTGAAGCTCAAGATGAAGGAATTTATGTTTTTTTAAATCTGTTTAAAAAAAAAAATCTCAACAAGGTTTGATAGGAATACTTCACTTTTTTGCATAGATATTCAGTTTTGAAGTTGTTTTTCACTGAAAGGACACTGACTTTGCAATGTTCAGATCAAACAAAATGAAAATCCATTTTCTCTAATTTATATTCTGCTACAAAACCATAAAAACATTAAATGTTGTATAACAAATGCTGCATAATTTCATGACTTTTAATTTGTTTTCTGCTTAATTTTTGTGAAATATTGCTGCATTAGATATGGTGACTCTGCACTGAAAAAGTGTTCTGTTGGATAATTGCCCATAAGATGTGTTTGTAGCCCTGCTTTAGATCTTCAAGTCAGTCAACAAGGCCTCAACATCTGCTCCATCAAGTTCTTTTTGCTCTGTGTGGCTGCCATTTTTGGGTAGATGTTCTTCTTCACAGCTTTCTCACAATCCTGTGGCTTAAGTGTTCTGGAAGACTCGGATTCAGCTTAATGTAATTTTTGAAGGTTGAATGAGATCAGCCTTTGAACCTCTATCTATATGCTTTCTTAATTGTTTCTTATTTAAAAGCAGGAATTTGTCTTGAAGGAACTGTTTTACAATTGCTTGTGTGATTCAGCTTTTCTTTCTGTTCATTCAGTATCACATGCCAGTGCTATCATTCCCTCTCTGATAAATGGTGCAGATAATTTTATTTTTTTAATCAACAGATACATCAAGATGACTTGCCTGCATGTATTCTTTTATCAGTTTTAGAGAACTTACACTCTACAAAATCAGAGTTCAAAGCTTTAATGTCTAAACTACTTCTTGTAGATTTTGTAGAAGAAAGTATTTGCATATTCCAATTTTCTTCTCCTGGGAAGCTAAAAGTTCACTTTTACTAAGTCTGACGTGCCAGCTTTGCCACTGTCAGAATATCCTCAATTAATTTCTTGATGGATAAGTCAGACTGCGATCCAGAAGACAATATGGCTTTTAAAAGTCTGGGTTTGGAGCTTTACTTTCAGGTCAGCCGCGGTCCAAGACAACGACAGAGAAGTGGTTGTCTTTGTGCACTTCTCATTGTTATTCACCGGCAGGGTAGTCATCAGAGGGTCACATTAAAGTTCATTCAATCAAAGCTGTGGCAGTAGCTGTACTCTGCCTCGGGTCAGCTCTGTCTCCTGGGGTTTGGAGGGCACTACCTGAAGTTATTTGCGTAATTTTATGTCACATTAGTCCCTTCATACTTTGTAGAAAAAAGATTTCAAAGGCAGCAAATCTGTATCTAGTGTTTTGCCCCAATGACAGTGCAATTATCTTTTCTCTTTCTGTTCTTGCAGCCATTTGTGTGTATCCTCAGTTCATTTTCACTTAGCTGTAATCTGTATGTAGTATGGATTGTTATCTCTATGTTAGTGGTTATAATTAGGTTTTGTATTTCTCTGTTCATGTGGTTATTTCCTTGTGTGCTTGTAATTGTCATGGGAACCTCTGTCTTTACTTACGAGATAATCTCCTGAAGTGCTCCCTTGTGCTGCAAGAGTTGTTTAAGTTGGGAGGAGATAAATCTCAGCCAGGAAGTATCTGCTTTTCTTCCTCAAGAGTAAAGGAATCCCAGGTAACTCCTATCTATGTCTAAATTGGTTAGTTTGGATGAAGCCCAACTGTACTTTGAGTTTCTTATCTGTATATGTTCTCCTTGTTTTGGCTAGGATACAGTTAATTTTCTTCTTAGAATGCTGTGTGTTGGATTTAGTATGAAAACAATGTTGATATATGTGATAGATGATGTTGTATAGATGTGTGTGTATATCTATTATAAACATATA
>WEIV01010929.1:0-57793 GCA_013390005.1 Calyptomena viridis | reverse complement strand
CTGAGCTGCAGGACATGGGACTGGAAAAAGGGAGAGTTATAGGAGATCTGGCAGCTGTGCAGAATTTAATGTTGGGCAGATAGGGAGTATGCAGGAACTGCTGGGCCAGCACACTCATTTCCTGCATCTCTTATTCCATCAAGAAAGTGAGGTAAAGAGACAATTCACAATGAACAGCTTCTTCTGGAACTTATAACAAGAAACCAGAATCCACATATTATGAATCTGAGACTAAGTTACGCTCCAAGACAATGTCTAGCAGACATTTTGGTGAACAGAGCCACTCTCAAACTTAAGACAGCNACAGGGACTACAGAGTATTTTGCTGTCCATGGAAAAATCTCTTGGTTTTTTCTTTTTCTTTTTTTTTTTTTTTTTTTTTTTAGCTATCTACCATCTCCTCCAATCCAACTTCCAGCATTGATAGACTTGAACTCTTTGTGGCTTAACCTCCTTATCCAGAATAGCTATTACTGCTGCTCCTCAGTGTCTAGTTTCCCAAGCCTTCATTCCTTTGGTGTATTTCAGACTTCCTGTTGTTGCTATCAGAATGAGTCCTGCTGGCAAGCACTTTTTGACACATGCAAAATACAATGCATGTCTGGTCTGATAAGGAAACAACATTGCCAAGAAAAGTAGGTAAAATCCCTGTGCCAAAATATATCCCCAGCATTCCAGCTTCATAGAAGACTGTGTATCTGCCCCTTCACCGATACCACAAACATTTTCCTGTTCTCTGCATTTCTACTTTCCAATTTATTCAGAAATCCAGACAGGAATAAATGGTTTCCACAGCATGTAATAGTTAGGTAGTAAGAAGCCAACTGAAAATAAAATCATCTTAGGCACCTGCTAAAAGCAGGTATTTCAGATCATCTAAAGATAGCTGGGAAATGCACAAAAAATACTTCACACATACCTGCTTTTGGTAATCTGTTATATTGCTGGGCAGTTTGTCATCAGGAACACACAGATTCACATTCATCTCTGCTTATGCTCATCTAAACTTTTGTTCCAGACATCTGGGATAGGACAAAACTTTTTCAAGGGAAAAAACTCACACCAAACCACAGATGAAAATGGACTTCCATCATTCTGTGCTGCCACATACTGCACTTACAACTGTTCAGTAGCAATGAAAACTGCTCGTAGTAACAGCTGCTCATAAACCATTACATATTATGCCAATCACTTTTTAAAATTAATTTTATGGTAATCACTGTCATATATTTGGAGTTATAAAACTATGCTCAGGGATGTTAGCACCATGGGTCTTTGCAGCAACAACATTATATCTCAATTTAACATTAAAAAGTGCTGATTTGTAGTCAAGATCTACACAAATAAGTTTGGGGTACTGTGAGAAAATGGCTAAGCAAAGAATAGTTTTAAAAAATTGCTTACCTCCTACCTCTTTCCATGAAGAACAGGACCACATACAACCTACATATCTAACAAGTTAAGACAACTTATTTTTCTTTACAGCTGGATCAGGTTAGGAGACTGTTACTCCCCATGGCTGAGCTGAAAACCAAAACTCCAGTGAGCTCTGGTAATCAACAGAAGTGACACTCAGAAGTTCAGCACTTCAGCCACTGCAGTTAATACTTAGCTTGCATTTTTGTTCAGCGCTGCAAATAACAGGTGGACATCAATTGCTTCTACAGACGAGTTATTTTTGTTTCTTGAGGGATGGGCAAATAAAGAAGAAACAATGTCAAGCTTGGGACAATGATATTCACACAACTACAATTTCAGACTGAGTACCATAATCACGTTAATGAAGGAAGTAAGCACTCAATAAAACTATGGCATATTGTTTTATCTGGCTTTCTAAATAGTTTGGCTGAAGACAGGGATTATTGCCATCACTGGGAGCATGTAAAAGCAGGTTAAATACCAGTCAGAGATAATGCACCATGGTTTGAGGCAGAGATCTGACTCTTATTTCTATAGAGCCCTTGCTATCCTGAGAGTCTTGAGGTAGAATTTCAGTCCAGAAAATGTATAATTTATCAATTTATTAATCCACTACTTATCTAACTTTTGTCATCACCCACAGACATGGAGACCCATTTTCAGCCTGTGTGTGCAGAACACAGCTGGGGAGCCTGGGAGTCAGTCCACTGGAGTAACAAGATGAAATGCAAAGCCTACCAAGGGATACCTCAGGTGCCAATTCCTTATATATGACCTATCAAATCCATGTGTTAACAAAACCTGTGATGTGACAAGCTGTATCATCACATTTAATGAAGTAGATGTAATGACAGCACAGAACTCCTCCTTTGCAGGGGTATTACTGTACTGACAGAAAGTACAGTAGTAAGTATAGCTTAATCTGCATTAGGAGAAATGTAAAGTGTTGCCAGTTGTTCTTTTAGTTGTATGCCTGTGTAGGGGGTAGTAGGGTGTGAAGGAGGTGGCTGCTGATTTTGAAGTTCCACAGGGTNATGACTGTTTTCTGATACTTTCATTGCATGACAGAACTTTACAAGAAGAGACTTATAGCTTCTGGAAATCACTGATGCTTGGATCTGCTTACAACTAAGACCGGATCAGCTCAGTACTTGAAAGAAAAAGGCATTGGAAAGTACATGTTTCAAGAAGTAATGTCTGGACATTAGTGCTGATACAGCAGAACACCAAGGAGCAAAAGGAGCACCACCTGACTGCATCCCACAGCCAGCCCCTCCTCTGAGGTCTCCATACTTTGATCAAGTATCTCTTTATAGCAATCACTCCTCACTTCTTTTTTTGGGGGGGAAGGAAAGGGGAAGGAGAGGTCTTGCACTGCAATTCCTTGGTAGCAATTAGCACTAGAAATCCTTTCACTGCCCTGGAATCCTGTTGTTTGGCTGGGAGGCCCTGGGGTGAGTCACTGAGCCACCCATGGCAGAACAACAGGAAGAGTCACAAAATCCTTCAAGAATAACAATGACTGGGAGGTGTCTTCATCCAGGTTAGATTGCTGATAACATTTGCAATTGCATTAGAAATATGCTTCTTTCAGGTCATATTTTCATTTTATTCCCACTTTTAAAATGGATTTTTTCACAAAATACTATTTTATCAAGCTTACAATTTAGTGAGCTTTTCCACATTTTATTGAAAGATCTATTTGACAAAGAATTTTTTTAAATATTTGGTCATCTTCAGAACTGGTGATATATATCTTTCCAATGCATGTTTTGGAGAGTAAATCTGCTGAGGAATTTAACTGAAAATAATGTTTTCTGGTGTTCAGTTAGACCAGATCTGCATTCAAGCCAGGCCAGATCTGCTCTCTAGAAAAAGTTATCAGGCAGATTCTTCAGATCCTTCCAGGCCAGTCTGTGCTCCCAGTGAATCAGTGAAAAAACCCAGAACCAACTTTTCACCAATTTCGGTGAGCAGCATTAGCACTGATTGCCTCGGAAAATTCTGCTCATACCTATTCACTGTTTACTTTAGGGACAGGTTAACAAATCTGTACTTTGAGTGTGTAATCATAATTTCTATTAAATTCAGATGGAAATCTTAACTCAGAAAGTTATAGGTTCAAGTGTTCACAGAAACAGCCTCTGGAGAAGGAACAGAGGCACGTGAATAGCAGTCCTGTATTTTTATTTTCTGTAAATCTCCTGCATCCTACTCCAGTCTCATAGTGCTTTCTCATACCTATTAGTATGTTGGCCTCATTCAGAGTGGGAACTACAGGGAATAGGGATAATCTTTATTTCCATTGGGCATTAGCCCAGTTTATGTGACAGAACGGAACTTGCAAGTGAGAAACAATACCACCAACAACAGGAATTTTCTGTAACAACAGGAATTGTCTATCACATCAGATCTAGGACTCAAACTCAATGAATCATTGGCCTGTGATATTCACTGTCCACGAAAACAAGTGAGTACAGACAATTCTAAGTAGTGGGGCATGGAACAAGAAGCTCACATCACATTTGCTTTGAAAGGTAAGACAAATGTGATCTGTGTGTCAACAGAGCGACTGATACTGCCCTTGTACAACTCTGCTGCTCCTTATACAGGAATCAGCTGTCACCTATAACCACACACAACCTTACTAATATGATCCGCAGGTACCTGAGTATCCAACTGCTACAGAAACCAAAGAATACCCCTTTGCATATAGACTTGTCATGGTAATGAACAGAGAAAGCACCCTAATGTGGCCAGTTCTACACCTCCCATAACAACATGGAGCCAAAATCTTGGCCAAACACTTCTTTTTGTCTTGCTTTCACTTTTGTGAGACTTCTAATATTTAGTTTCCCACCTTCCAACAGTTTTGACATGCTTTCCATTTCCCTGTAACAAGTATTACTTCTGTTTGATTTTCCTACCCCTGTTGCATCTTCATACACTCTTTTACTTCTCCCCTTTGTACTTGCACTGAAAACAAATACATGTTTTTACTCATTTATACAACAGGCAATGCAGTACATACTCAGCTGGAGTGGGTTCTGACCATATGACTACCTGGCAGACCTAGACAACTAAAGTCTCACTAGCCAAATTATTCTCTTGGAGGTCATAAAAATATGAGAAATACCTGGCCAGGAGAAAAGAATGAAGATAGTGCTCATACTTCTGTAGCTAGCTGATATTCCTCCTCAAGTTAATATGGAAAATTATTTCAGATGTGAAAAAGCTGGGCTATTCCACTGCTAACATCTTCCTTCAGTTTAAAGCAGTTAATACTTTTTGCCAAATGCATTTCCTTGGTCCACAAAAGCAGGGAAACCTGCAGGCAGCCTTTGGTCAATATATCTGAACTCCTGTAATGTCCAATTTGGGCAAATGTACTGCAAACATTATTAACACAAGACATTAAGAGGAGTTTCTTGCATTTGGAAAAAACCTCACAAAAATAAAAATACATAACTCAGGAATAGGATAAAACTCAATGTCAGCATGCTCCAAAAGTGAGTGTCTAATGTTAGGCTCCTAAATCCTTTTTTGCCATCAAGATTAGTAGCTTGATCTTTGCTACTAGTAATTGCCCAGTAGGTTGTGGGAAAGTAGACTATTTAGGCACATAATATGAGATTTAGGAGCCTCATTTAGGCTTCTAAAATAAGAGCGCCAGGATTTTCAGTTACTATTAGAGTTTTACTTTTAGGTCAAACACAAAATTAGAAGGGCTCTCCTTTTCTAGTTCCACTTTAGATACAACCCTAAATGTCACTATTGCCACAGTATTTTGTAGGTGGAAGAGAGGAAGGATGGCAAGGCCCGTGGAGGAGCACTGAGCACCCGGACAACTCTGGGGCCACAGCCTTTCTTCTTTTCCTCCTTCCAGCTTCTTGTGAAGTGGTCTTGGGTCTTGCTGCATTTGCCACAGTTGCTTCCTTCCTTTCCTCTTGTTATTTGTGCAAAAGCCACTTGTGGCCTATCTGTCTGCTGAGCCTCCAGCAGGGCTACACAGGCTCTTATGTAGCTTTCAGCCCATTTCAGCAGTGGCACCATTCCCAGATTTTGCAAGACAAAAGTAACTTGTCCTATAAGGAACTGAAAGATAAAAATAAGCTATTTTAATTAACTACTTTTAAAGGGGTTCTGTTTTCCTTTTCAAGACCCTCCAGAGCACAAAAAGCATAACTTCAGGGTATAGCTATGCTTGAAACCAAAACCTAGGCTAAATCTTAAGCAGAAGTCAAAGCCAAACCAGAAGCACAAATAAAAACCAAATGTGTTACTCTGTTCCTAGAAAGTTATCTTTTCAAATATAAAAGTAATTACACTCTTATTTTGTCAAGACTCTCCTACACACAAAAGCCATTTTACTAACCCGCTTTAGAAGTTGATTTTTATTTTAATTGGTACAGCTCTTATGTCCTTTTCAGTTATTTTCAGAACACCTTGCACTGATTTGTCTTAATTCATTCCTTACAGACCAGGGCAGCTTTTGTCTCTGAAGTCTTCAGAGTGCACATGCTACATTTTTTTCTGATTTTTTAGTGACTACATTTGAATAATTTTACAAAGAGTAAAAATATTTCTGAATTCTTTAACTGCATTTAGTGTAAAACTTGTATATCTAAATGAATTCATGAATGCTATCCTCTGCAGGACTACAACATTGAGTAGTTGTGTTGACTGGTCATATAGGTATTATATTAATACCCATATGGTAGGGAATTAATCCAAAGGAGCACTAAAAATAGCACGAGGAAGAAGCTTTCTTAAGACCATACTCACCCTAATCAGTGAGTAGAGCAAGGTGGCAAACGTTTTTACTGGCAGGACTCAGAAAACAAAGCTCAAAAAGGCAACTCGTGTGAACTTAAGCCCTTAAATATTCCTTAGACAAATGGAGAAAAGATTTTCACAAGAGAGTGGAACTCCAACTTTGTAGAATGGCTTTGGGTTTATCTTCTAGAACCGCATATCCTCTGAAATCCACTGCAGCAAGCAGGGTGGAAAACAAGATGAGGGTTGACAGGACAAGTGGGGATGGCTTTAAAATGAAAGAGGGTAGGTTTAGACTTTATTTTAGGAAGAAGTTCATTACAGTGAGGGTGGTGGGACACTGCAACAGGTTTCCCAGAAAAGTCATGGATGCCCCAGACCTGGAAGGAGTTCAAGGCCAGGTTGAATGGCACTTCAATGAACCTGGTCTAGTGGAAGGTGTTCCTGCGGAGGGTGGGGACTGGATGATCTGAGATCTCTTCCAACCCAAACCATTCTATGGTTAGATGAGAGTGCAAGATAATATTAAGTGAACAATTATAGTGCCCTGTTGAAGCTGTATTTTCAAGAGCTCACCATAGAGTTGCTTCACAGATTTTAGTGAACACTTGTGCCCAAGTAAGAACCTTTGCAGATCAATTTCAAGGGCTTCCCCCTGAAGCATTGCCATGTATGCAAAACTCAGATGATTAATTCAGGGATGGCCAAATCCTGGCTTTATTTTTACCATACTTGTTGGTAAAATAAAGTTAGTAAATTGGTAAGAACTACTTAGTGGAAGATATCTGTAGCAACTGAAATGTAGAATTGAGCATGTTCTTTACTAACATGTCTGTTTTGGCTGAGATTGAGTAGTGGTTCAATACTGCAGCAAAGGAAGCTATAAAATAAAACATTATTGCCATTATGAAAACACCCCACCTATGATTTGCTTCAAACACAGCCCTACAGTAATTACCAGGGCCTTACGTGTTTTCAGCTCTTTCTTTAGTCAGAGACTTAATGAAACCTCTCAAAAGAAAGCAGGAAGGGCTGTGTACAGATTCTTGGTGATTCATTGGTTTCCTTCCTTCCATCCCCAGCTACTGTTTTACTGGACAAGTCTGCACGGTAACATGTGTAGTGCTGCAGTAAGTAATGTCCAGTGCAAGAGAGATCCATCAGCTCCTTATTTACCTTCCACAAGGGAACGAGGGCAACACCAGCCCACAAACACTCCCAGTGCCTCCTGGTGAACCACAGGGCTCTCTGAGGAAGACCTCTTATTTTAAGTGGTCCTCTTCACCCCCCTTCAATGAACCCTGCAGCAGACAAACACAGCACAAGTGTGTGTCCACCAGCCTTGTCTTGCTTTCACAGCCTGACAGACCTCCCTAATCTGTGTGCCCGAGAAACAAGGTGATTGATTACCAGCTCAGATTGCCTCCTACAAAAGCAGGCTGTAAAAAAAGAAAATGGAAGTTTTAAATAAATGTGAAGCTGTTCTGTCATCTGAGATGTCATACAGGATTTCTCCAAGACAGTAGTTCAGATAAACTCAGTAAAATCCTCCCACCGAGACCTGGCTATTTCAGTGATATCAAGGACACCTCTTAGGGTGTTACTACATGCAAGTTCATCTTCCAAGCAGCTTGAGTCCTGATGTCTCCTTTAAAAAAAATAAAAATAAAAATTTAAATAATTTAATCTAAAATATCTTGAATGTGGCTTAAGCGAGTTTGTGATGTTTGCAAGGGTATAAATGAAAGAGCATTCCAAACTGTACTGGAAAAGTCCTGCAAGAAATTGATTTCACCATCTGTAATCTCCAACTGTACCCCAATGCTTGCTTAAAAAAAACATTACACAAGGTTGTATTCACATATTTCATGATCATGAAACACACCAGGATCCTCATGTCCCAGCTGAATTGTTGCCTGATAATCCAGCTGTGTGCATGGA
This sequence comes from Calyptomena viridis, assembly GCA_013390005.1. Lineage (NCBI taxonomy): Eukaryota > Metazoa > Chordata > Aves > Passeriformes > Eurylaimidae > Calyptomena > Calyptomena viridis. The sequence goes on along the minus strand of WEIV01010929.1, from coordinate 49,657 downwards.
ACTGAACAGTGTTTCAACACGTGTCTTTGGAATTCATTGATTATTTACAGGATAATTTTAACAAACACAATCAAGAACCTTTCAAGGTGGCTGGAAGAACTTTTATCAAGCTTCTTGTGCACTAAGCTCTAACTAGCAGTGTGTTTTTATTACTGGTTAGATTAATATCAGTAATTAAATGTATCACTGCAGTCAACCATAGAAAATTTATAGAAATTGTGACCTTCTTTAAGGTTTATTTTTCCTGAAGAACTTGACATTGGAGAACGACTTACACTAGACTAGGGGCCATAAGAGATTATGCTCTCTCTATAAAGAATTTCCCTGACCTGCCAGGGTCAATTGGAAATCCAATTGACTTAAGAAGGAAATCCCTGTTGAAAATGCCACCCTTAGTCTTCTTTTTATCTTCAAACAACCCATGTAAGAGCAGTGAGACTATTTCAAAAGGAAGTTTTAACACATAAATGCTAAAAGCATCTCCACAGTTTCACTGAACTGGTTTCAACTTGTCATTCTTTGTCTGGCTTGACTCTTCTCTTGTAGTATCTTTTACACAAAACAAATAAACTAAACCTAATTTATGTGTTACAAAATGAGTGGCACATCTAAACCCAGTTGTAGTTTTCCCAGCAATGTGGAAAGTGACAAAGCCTGGCCTCTAATGGCTGCCCTGCCCCATTAAGAGCCATGGCAAAACAGCTGTAGAGTTTAATGGATGCTAGAGCTGCCTTTAGGTTCCTACATCCTTTATTTGCATTGCAAGAATGATTCAACTGCCTTATTACATTTTCCCTCTCTTGAACAGGATTTTATCACCTGTTCTTGTCCAGACTTTTTGCTGCATCCAAAGTTCTGTATATTCAATTTCAGAGTCTTCTCACCCAGCTTGCAGTGGCAAAATGCCACCCTACATGTAAAGGAACTCGGCTCACCTCCCAGCAAAATCAGTAAAATCATTTCTATTGAGATCCCTGCAAGTTGATCAGGCACAGGTCTGTAACTGAGCTTTCCTCTGTGGCTCCTCTGCTCTTTAGCCTTGAATTCCTGCAGGCTCTCAGGAATTCACTCTGCTTTTCCTTCCAAGGCTTTCAAAACAAAACTGATAAAATGATTTTTCCTCTGCAGCTCTTCAAGGTTCTTTAGACAGAGCAACCAAACGGTGAATGAAAAAAAATGTTTGGCATAATGTTCTGTAAACAGAGGTCTCAGGAGTGATGTTGTGAGTAAGACAGGAACTGCTAAGCCCGGATGGGCAAGTGGTGCCTCTGGTCCTCTGTAATTCTGTGGCTCACAGATCACACCAAATTGTCAAGCATTATTTCCTCATATTTTCCTCCAAACCAGTAGTTGAGATACTGGAATTAACTATGTACAGGAATTTTTTTTTTTTACGACTGTGAAAGTTAAGAGTAACTATAGCCCTGAACAGGAGGATGGGACTCAAGGAAGAATCATATACCTTTGGATTTTACATAACTGTCACAGGATATCTGAGCCATTGCTAAGATTCACAACTGACTTGTTGCCCATCAAAGGTCCAGCAGAGCAGCAAGGATTAGGAAAATACTATTGGAATTGTTGAAGGGGACATACAGACCCAACTGCACACTATAACTGCATGTGTCTTTGCATTTTGCAGTTCCTTGCTTCAGGGAAGGAATGCCTTGCTCTGTTCTTATTTCAGACTGATACAACTTGAATTCAGTTAGCAAAATTTCTGTCTGCTCCAATTCCACCACTTACATATTCTGAAAAGTTGGGTACTTGTTCCTCTAAACAGAGTGAGAAGTTCCTCACTTAAATAGACTGGTTGATACCACCTTCCAAAAACTTGTTAAAGGAACCAGTAGAAACTTTCTCTATTCCTACAACTGCAAGCCCTGAGTCACATTTTAGTTCTTACTCATCTTCAAATCCAACTGACTTCCCTCACTACAAGTGGTTTAGGATGTTATAACACACATACAGAGGACGTGCATCATCATGTTAATGTGTATGCTAATATCTTCTTAAATAAACTAATGTTTAAGTACAAAATACTGAGGTTTTTTTCCATTTAAAGGCAATTTTTAAATTGCCTTTAATTGTGGTTAAGCTTCATTCTTTTTCATTCACTTTTCCTGTTGCAACCCTTCCATTCCAAAATCAGAGATGTCAAGCTGTCCTGAAGGAATTTTCTTAACAGAATTGTATTCCAAATACTAATAGTGTTAGTATTGTCCTAGCAGGACAATTGGCAATCCCCAAAGAATGATAGGATCTGTTGCCTATATATTACTAGCTCAGGGCTATGTAATGGCCAGCACTAATGGATTTTCTTTCTTTCCAGTCATATGAGTATAAATCATAGTTAATTATTATCTCATGTAAGTTCTAAGATAGTGACTATAGTAAGCATGCTGCCACCAAAAGTAATACCTTTGATATACTTTCCTCTAGAAGAGACAAAAAAACATCATTCTTGATCCTGTCATTTAGCACTGACTGGAGATTCAAACATGTTAAGTCAAAGCTCAAACTACAGTGGTACATGATGTATAGTAGAAGGGACTGCATATATGTGAGTTCCATAAAAAAATAAGCAGACGCTATTAAAACGTAATGATCAAAACGAAGCCTCCCTGGCTCCCACTGCACTCAACTACACTTAAAAAGTCACACAATGCAGTAATAGCTACCCTCACAAATCTTTGTACAGAAATTATGGCATAAGTGCATTTTGGAGTTCCAGGACTGTTAAAGCTGGTTAATTGGACCTTTAAAATGCATTAAATGTCTATTGAAATGCAGCCTGTAACAGCCCTCAAAGGAGAAGAGCTTTAATAGCTTTATATATTTATGCATATATGTGTATTAAATATATAATAGAAACATTGCTATTTAAACACATTAAACAAGCACAGGATGAAAAACACTTTTTACAGAAACATAAATGAGTACATGGATGCAAGAGCAACAGGGGTAAGTACAAGGTGTAAATGTACAGCAGATCATTTTGCATAAGGACTTAAAAAAAAAAAAAAACGTCAAAGCTTTTTGTTTAAAGACATTCTGCAACATCCCCAAATAGGATATAAACAACATTGCAGTCACAATGCTCTGCCTCCTCAAATAAACAAATGACGTTAGATAGCAGTTGTAGGAGACTGATAGAAACTGATCTTTTAGACTGTTTGAGCTGTGCTGGGCGCATATCTCACAGTAGGACAGTAGGAGAAGCAAGCAAATCTGGCAGTAATCCAGTTTCCTTCTTTTAGAACTGGCTGGCAGTAGCCAGAGTGATTCTGACATTACCCTGCACCATGATGAATGCCCACTGCTCTCATGGATCACAACTGCAACAAGATATAAAAAAGCCTCTTTCTCTTCACCAGATGCTAACACAGGACTCTTAGGCTGCTATAGCCAGGACCAGGTCCATTTAACCAATAAAGTGAATGCATCCTACAGCATCCACATGGGTGTAATCATTACTTTGCGTATAAACAACAGGTTTCTTTATACTAACATCCTTCTGTATTTAAATGGAAGTGTTTAGGGCAACTGAGGCAGGCAGACCAAAGCCTGAATAAATCTAGAATACACAGTCTCAGATGAGACATGTCCAGTGAAGCCGTTACTTGTTTAACTAGAGGTACGTTACCTTCCACGACACTTTTTTTTTAAAATTTCTCCTTCTTTACTCAGGCAAATCTAGCAGATTATCCTGGGGCAAGAACTAAACTGAGTGCTTCGTAAATTAAACATTACTTTGTTTCAGGTAGTGTTCATTTTAAAGACACATTGTATCAAATGTATGTTAATGTTATATTAATAATGTATTGGATACGCACACATACGTATGCAAAAAATTGCAAGCAATTTTGTCACAGTTCACCTGTCATAAAAATTCAGACTACTTATCACAAAAAAATATGACAGTGGGAATTTTCTGGTGGCCAGTCCTGCTGCAAATTGGTGGAATCAGTGTTAGGATAATTGTTGAAAATTGCCTGTTTTTCAGGTCAGTCACCCCAAGATGTTTGCTAAATTGCATCACACTTCCAAATGAAGAATGAAGTTTCTGGAAGGGGTTCCTGCTGCTGGGGGGTAGCATCTATGCCCATTGATTTCACCAAGAGTCTGATCAGGACCTAAGTCAAATGAGGAGAAAAGTGGTCCTGTGTACTTTTGAAACTCCCTTTTGCTTTCAGACGGGTGAATAGGTGGACCACAAACAATGATCTCTGCTTCCATATTTACTTAGGAATGCTGCACTTGGCAGTACATGTTTCCAGTGGCGGAAAGCTTCTTCCTGATGTAAATATAGTATTTGGCAGCAGTCAACATATACTCCCCCCCAAAAAACGCTACCACAGTTTGAAAGCAGTGCACAAGGGTTTTCAATGTCCAGACAGAGTGGCTAAGCTCTTATTTTTCAACAAATCCTATACCAAAATGTTCAATACAAAAGAGAGAAGGCTTTAGGCACACAATCCAAGCAGACCGCAGACTGTTGTTCTGAAAACACTGACAGCAACTATTGGAATATTTTCTTTGTATATGGATGAATCAGAATAATCCCTGAATAAAGGCAGGTCTTTTGTTATTTTGTGGAATAAATCTTTTCCTTATATCACATTGCCCAGTGGCTTAAAAAGCAAATTAAGTACAAGCCTGTGCCTACATTATCTAAAGCTCCAGGATCCCAAGAACCATTGTCTTGTACAGCATCACATGTGCACAGCATCATTAAGAAATGTCAAGGTCATATTTTACTCTACTTCATTCATATACATAAGAGAAGCAGGATTTTGGTCACAAAAACATCTCCCTAATATACCCAAAATGTATGCAGTTTCCTTGAGAAAAATCACAAATTCTAATTTAGTTTTCAAGGAAGTAATATTTTTTCTAGGCAGGTCTGATAAAAACAACAGCCCATGATTATCTAATCCGAAGGTCATGTTGCATTCAAATAACTAACCTATCTACACAGTGGATGGAAACTGCTGTCACCACCCATCACGGCAACTGTCGGCAAAATAAAAGCAATGCTATTGCCTGCTTTCCTGGTACATCCCAAATTGTCTGGATGATAAAAATAATTCCTAAGAATAAACAAACAAAAATCTGTAATATCTGGATATGCCAGTAAACTCTCAAAGAGGAGAGAAACAGAGGTCAGGAGGAAAGGAGCTTCAGTAATAGCCACATCTTTGCAACTGCAGGAATTTAGCCATGCTTCATTTAGGCAAGCAAGAGACGAGGGTGGTGTAGGTCTGAGAAGCTAACATACCACACTGAGCAGGCATGTTAGCAATGCCTGGTCTTTCAAGGGTTTGGGTAATTCATCTTTCTCACTTTTCCCACTCTTGCAATGGTTCCATTTTCCCTTTTCCTACCCCTCCCTACATGCCCCCAGCATCCCTGACCCCTGTTACCAGTGCTGCCTTCTGCCTGGGCACCTCTCCTCAGCCCAGCTCCAAACACACACATGCTGGCCTGGCAATGGAGAAGGCAAAGAGCACGGGTCAGCAGGGTAGATTTCCTTTACGGGGACACAACTTGGGGGGCTCCATCCCCCCTCCAGACTCCAGTCTTCATTTAATTCTTCAGGACTTCATGTCTCTGAGGCTTCTGCTCTTGCTGCCTGATGTGGGCGACTTTAACCCACGGACCCAGGAGCTGCTTGGTGAAGAGGGCGGAGGCTGGAGGGTTCCAGGCTGCCGCCCTGGGGAGAGTTAAAGGTTGTATAGCCCTGAGTGGAAACCCTGCCTGGGGTTTGACAACAGGCTCTGCATGAGCTGGCATTCCATCACCCAGTGCCTTCAGCCTCTCCTCGTGACACCAAGCCATGGAATAACTCCCGCTGCCGGGGGAGGGAAGGGGAGGAGAGACGAGGGCACTCACCACCTTGGTGGGTAAAATACAGGGATGGGCAAAGGGCAGAGTGTTGCTGTTGGTTCCTCACAGCAGCTCGCAGAGGAAGAGTGATGCCAGCGGGAAGATCCCTGACACTTCCCCAGCCCTCACCAGGTGGCACCAGCATTCAGCCAGGATTACAGCCAGGATTACAGCCAGGCTGCCTCAGCGGGCACTGGGTCCTGAGCCCAACGACGAGGCCTTTTTGCTGAAGTGAACATACCATAAGAAAACTAAAAACATTCCTTGCCAGTACCTGAAAAATCTCTCTGGTTTTTATGCCGCGTGCTGTTTTCTCCCTTGCAACGTGCAGGGTGCCAAAGCCAGCTGTGGCAACCAAACACTGATTTCAGGCTTTGTTTTCTGTTAGTCTATTGCTTAGATTGCTTTGTTCCTTCTTGCTTAACGAGTTATCATTAGATTCTTAGTTTGATGCAAAAAGAAGGGGAAGACTTGATTTGCTCAAATCTTTTTAGAGCAAACCCAAGCATTGTAATTGTTAATTAAATCACCTGAACTAACGATACTATTTGGAAAAATTAGAGAAATTGAAAGCAAGTGAGAAGGAAAAAGCTTTTCCCTTTGTGTTGCTCTACTAAAGAGCACACATGGAATCATGGATGTGTCTTCCTCTTCTGAGCTTTTGCTGGATTAAAAACAATTTTTTCTCCAAATCTTTTGTCTTTGCACTTGAAAACCTGGCAAGGAACTGGCAAACGAGAAATAAAAACTCGTCATGGTTAGCACTTACGTAAACAGCAAGGGTTTGCCACACAGCTGCAGCAGCAGAGGTTTTGTACAAGGGCCCAATATGCAACACGTCCAGGGCTGAATTTGGAAGTGTGCTAGAAAGCCAATTTTCTATTACAGCAAAGACTTTGTGTGAAAGACAGAAACAAAGGTAGAAAATTAATTTTAAAAACATTACTTCGTCCTCCCTTAGGTCCTTCTGCCAGGCTAATAATAATCCCCTGAGCAGGATCCTGGGGAGGAAAGAGAGAAGATGCTTCTCCTCAGTGAGGATCCAAGTGACTCCACTGAAAGCTGCTGGTGTTTCCCAGATCCCTTTGTTGATCAAACCTTGTGTACTTGATATCAAAGAGCAGTGGTTTACATTTAAGCAATATCTTTGCAGACAAAGGCCTCCACATGTCCTTACAGTCTTCGTATCTAAATTACATCACCTCCTGCTGAAATTCAAACAGATATATTTGATATGCAAAATAGCTGTAGTCTAATTAAAAGCACTGCAGCTAGATTGCTCTGCATGCCACACTTGTATCCCAACATGATTTTATCCTGTATATTTTAGGAGTTAAACAGCAGTTTTATGGAAGGATGACTTCATCAGGACACAAAGAGAAAGAGCATAATTTCATAATAATAAGAAGAAATATAGTCAAATAATAATAAATATTACAATCTTTGTGAATTTGTAATTAATTGTAATGGCCCTTTTGGATTGAGACCATGAGAATGCTATCAAAATCATACCCCATTAAGAATTCAAGACACTCTGCTAAGGTTTTGAGTATTTTTCCTTAATTCTCAAAGAAATTCTGGAACTATGCTTGACATCCCATTTTGTCCACTTGGAATACATGTTCCCACAACCTGGCTAACTTTGCATCCTTCTCTTGAAAGACCTTCATTCTGGTCCTCCTATTAGAAATTACTTTTTACAGTAAATAAAGATTATACCATTGCAGTTTCTAAGAAATTCAGAATGAAGAAGAGGAAACAATAAAGAAACTTTTTTACTGACTTAACACAGCCAGTATTTCTTTCAAAAGGAATTTTAAGAATTTTGCAGTATGTGCTTCGAAAAACAAGAAAGGCTGGTTTCATACATTAGATACATACATTTCATACATTAGATACATGGATACAGATTAACTGAAGTAACTGCAATGAAGAATTGAGAACTAATTACTTCCTCATAAATAATTTTTCCTTTGAAAAAACCCTCATAGTGAAGCAGGAACACTAGAAAGGATTTTTCTTTCTATGGAATTAACTCCTACTATCTGGTTAGAGAAAACAAAGTTACCCAAATAGAGATATTTTTTTTTTCCCTAAAAATCTTCGTGGGACATTGTAATGCCTTTTATGCATTCAGTATCATTTGTACAAAGACTACCACACAATGTATATGTACTCATACTTGAATCAGGAAATGATCTGATATTTCATAGTTTACAGATAACTATAAACTGTGTTTTATATTTCCAGAGTTTTCCCACCTGATACAGTTTAAAGAATCTTTTCTTATATCTACATACCTGAACAAGTCACAGAAAACTTCTTAATACCAACTCTTTGAGAGCAGAGTGGAAAGTCAGCTTCAACCATTTCTGTAAAGAGCCCTATAAACTGGTTTCAGTGAACAGAGATATCTGAAATATATCTGAATTAATAATACCTATGGGTGAGCTGAGGAGAGAGGGAAATAAAAGAGGAGACAAGACTATAGTCCAAGGCACACTTAATAAACTAAGATGTCAGAAGAGCAGTGTTAGGAATGTAGGAGAAACTAAAGCAGTTCAAATCACTCTGTAGTGAGCTTTGAGAAAGCACAGGAGCCCACTGCTATCACAGGCCATTTGTTCTTCACAAAGTCAGGAGTCACTCAAGGCAGATGAATTTTATATTCAGGTATTGAAAGATATATGTTTTGGATGGATAGGAAAAGAATTGTAAGGACAAGAGTACAGAAGAAATGGAATTTTACATATAGGTAGAATTTTCTCCTATTTTCTCCTTCTGTGAAAAGCTTTAATTTGCCAATTCATGAACTAAGTAAATATGTGGGCAATGACAATCCCTCTCCTACAAAGAGCATGCTGGAAAATATGTTTGTTCAAAAAACACTCAGTGGAACAAAAAATATATTTAACCTCACAGTTAAGGGGCCCCAGAGCTCAGTCATATTTGATCAACTTACTGAATGCTGATTCAAGCCTACTGACAACAATTTGTTGAAGTTCAGTAAGTACCTGACAAATGACAGTGATGAAGAGTCACTGCTATATGCGAGCATCTTTCAGATGAATTCTTTGGTAAGCAAAAATTTTTCACTGTGAATGCACCCTGGTCACCAACAATTTCACAGGACTTTTGTATGCATCACACCTGATGCTCTAAGCTCCATTTAAATTAATAGAGACTCGAGTGCTTTGAAAGTCCATGTTCAACTTTTGACTGACATCCAAAAGTCATAGACAGCACTGCTCTTCACAACACTGGGAGTTCTCTGAAGCTGAGCAATGGTGTGAGTATGGCTTTCATAAGCAGCTGCAAGTTGCTGTTCTATGACAGGCAGTAGAAAACGTGACCTTTACAATCACCTTCTTATTGATGTTCTCAAAAAGAAGTTATCAGTTTCACAAAGATTGCAGAAACTAGTGTGTCTAGCAAAGAGAGTGGCTCCTGTGCTCTGCCTAAAGATGGAAAGGGCTGAAGAAAATTTTACTCTGATTTTTCAACCACTCCCATGAATAACTCTCGGATATGAACTCTATCTTCTCTGGTTTTCCTTTCTCGTTCTTTTAATTTCTTGATATTCTTACTTCACTGTGTCTGGGTAGTCACTGCACCTGTGCCATGGTCCTCTTTTACTCTGCAACTTGTCTGCCCTCCTCAGAGCTCTTGGTTTTCACAATCTGCCTTCAGATTTACCCAGTAAATTTTGTCTCCTCATGAAATCTCCTTTGCTCTTTTCTCTATCTTTTCCCATCAAACGGATTGTTTCCCAAACCTCCCAGTCCAGGTTGCTCGGTGTGATGTACTGGCTGTGGTGCTGTGCTTTGTTTGCATTAAGTCATCCTATTGCAGGTGGCCCCCAGCCCAGAGAAGACATCACTACTTACCAGAGACCAGAGTTTTATTTTAGCTCTGGTGGAAGTTGCCAGAGCTCCCAGCTCTGCTGTGTTACCCACTCTCTAGCTGTACCTCTGCATATAACTGAGAGGTGCCTCCTACACCAGACTCAAGGCTCAGTGGACAGGTCCGTGGGAAGGGGATCCACACCCTCCAGAGTTTTGAGTTGGGGGAAACCCTCAGGACACATCTGGCAGGAGCAAATTCTTAAGCAATGTGGTCATGAGAACCAAGTCTCTACTGAATACAATGTGCTCTGCTTGTGCTTTAAGGGCTTATTGTTACTATTTTTTTATTTTGGCTAAATGTGCTTGGTTTGCCATATGTTCAGCAAACAGCTTTATGACCTAACTGCTACCACCATGCCAAATCTCAAGCAAAGAAATTGCAGCGATTTTTAATATAGAATAAAATATCACACACACCCCCCTTCCCCCGCTTGGCTTTGATCTCAAAAAAAACCTACATCACTTTTTTTTACTTATATGTCACAGGTGCAGGTCTGTGCCATCCCAGTATGGTCAGTCTCATCCTAAATGGTTAATGCTTGGTTAAACTGTAAGCATTTAAAAACAGGATATTACAGCAGAACACAGGATAAGTGCAGTAACAGTAGGAGCTGCAAGGCCCTTCCCAGCTGTCCCCTCTCCCCCGCCCACCAAAACAAGTAGAGATAACAAGTAGAGATGCATTCATGTTTAGTTAAAACCCTGTGCAAATGTATAGACAGATTAAATGCAGATTTCTGACTTCTGGCAAATTTTGTTTGTGATTACCAGTGCTGCAAAAGTTGACACAGACATTCAGAATTGTGGTGGAAAGAGTGCTTCTCAAAGGCATTCACATCAACACCACAACACTAGCATTCGCCTCTCTCCCCACAAAACAGGGAATGGCCATGACGGCAATCAAGTGACTTCAGGCTTGACGTATCACATCCTTCCCCACCTGCATTCTTCTGCCCAGCTGGTGGACTTTCCCTCACTGTGCCCTGCAAGGCAGAAGGTAAACATGCATCCCAAGAGGGGACCAGTCAAGGAGGGAGATTATAAGAAGTGACAATTTCTGCCTTAATTCCCTTCTACACCATTCATTTGTGGACAGAGAAGGAGGGGACCACATCTGCCACTGTTCTGTGCAGATGGCCCCACCTGGGTGAGCAGATTCACACACAAGACGAAATCAGTCCAATATTTGCACAGTTGTGGAGTAAGGGACACCGTAGCTTTAACTCCTAAAAGTTCAAATTGTCTGTTCCCTGTGTGTACCAATGCATGTAGGAAAATAAAGGGGGCTGTGTTTCTCTCTGACTCCTTTCCTACCCTGAAAGGTAAGAGGGAATCTCATTTTCAGCCTTCACATCTTTTCCGGATGTAAGCTGTTACATATGTCCAGAGCCAGAGACTCCTACAGTGGCATAGGAACAGCAGTGGATGAGTGAATATAATTGCCACACCAGAACTAAACTTATTCTACAGCAAAGATTTTTGTTTTATGCAACTTAAGCCATGTTGGCTTTTGCTATTCAAATCTGTTTGTTCTGTGTTCATTATGTCACCACAAGAAAGGGAGAAAATTTGTCATTCTCTAGAAATTTAATCTTTCCATGAGAATTCCTGAAGTTCCTCTCTTTATTAGATTTCCATTTAACTCTGTGTTTTGTTTTGCTTTAATGTAGATGTGCCTAGAGCTATAAAGCAAGAGGCTGGTCTGCTTTTCCATTGCATTTGGCTGCTTCTATGCCAAATCTCAACATGTCCCAAGTCATGCTCACTTCTTCCCTGCTTTAAAAGTACGAATCCATGTTTCCCAGAAGAGTCATGAAAAAAAGAGGGGAACCACTATAATAAGCCACATTTCTTCCTGAAAGGGAGAAGTAGTGGAGGAGGGAAGAGGGAAAAACGCTGATGTAGGATGTGTTCATCTTATTTGCCTAGCAACAAAACACCCTGGAAGGCAACAGCGCTTTCAACATTAAGCACACTAAAAGTCCTTATGTCAACAAACACAACAAAAACACATTTGTGATGGGAAATTTCACCTTAACTTGATGTATGCAATTTTGTCAGGGCCACCACTAGGGAAATAAATCCTGTAATATCCATTTTATGTGAGGTTCTATTTACCATAACAAGATAGATTTGTTCTGGAAAATTTTTTGTCAATATATCCTTTGTTAGGCATTACCTTCATCTCCTAGCAACAATATGGGGAAATCCATCAGAGACATGGAATTTAACTGCAAAATAGAATGGCTCACTGTAGCTTGTACGCTTTTGGAAACCTACACTGACATGCAGATACTTTCATGCACTTAGAGTGTTTACATCCACTGACAGACTGATAAATCAAACTAGAAGATGGAAACGGAGGAAAAAAAAAAAAGAAAACAAAAAACCCATTCTCACTCTCATTAAAAATCAACCAACCAAGGCACATGAAATACTGAAAAATCTGTTCTACCTCTTGCTCTTGAGAAGATGCTTTCCCACCCATTCACATTGCCCACATCTCGTGGAACACTGCATATATACACACCACATCTAAAATTTTTGTGATGACATTTAAACCATTTAAATATCATCAAAACACAGTTCTTCCAGCCTCAGAGATTCGTAGTGTAATTTTTCTAATAAGCCTAATTTAAAAATAAGCCTGTTGTAAGCAACACGGTCAGTGAGCAGACAGGTACAGAAGACAGCAATACTCCTCAGGTGCCTGCATTTTTCAAGGCATGTACCAATCTCTGCTTTTATTTTTCTTCCAGAGGGTACCTGTGCTCCATTTTAAGGAATTTAAGGGTGAGCTAAAATGCTTTAAAAAGTCTCCAAGGGCTCTCTTGCCGTTGAGCTCAGCAATACCGCTTTGATCTGCATGACATCCTGCTGGCTGTTTTTCAAGGTTGAATTTGTCCCTCAGGCTAGTCCCAGGAGGTGGCTTGCCTGAGGTGAAACTCAGCCTCTGTAAGCACAGAAAAGAAAGGGATGGTACTGCAGCCTTGTGGCTTGTCTGTGGCATAAGGAAATGGGAATTCCCTGTCTGTCCTATCCTGGCCACATCTGGAATCTTGCAGCAGACAAAGCTCGGCTCTGTCCAGGGACACTCCTCAAGGCTATGAACGTCTTGGCTGCATTGCTCCAGAAACACACAGGGTGCAAGATCGGGTCTAGGATGTGGAAATAGACTTTGCAGAAGGGACATTGCCAGAATGGGGGGAATGAGAAGATTTCCTTTGCTCCCCAGCTCCCTATGCACATTACCACACACAGAAGCCTCCATGTAATTAAGGGTGATTCACCTCAGTGCTCCCTATGGGACTGCATTGCCTGTCACCTACAACAGGTTCTTATGGACACAATTCAAAGCCCAATAAAGACTCCTGAAGTCTTTGTGGGCTCATACCCATATCCCGTGAGAAACCTGCTTTTGAAAGCAAATTGTACAGTTTAATCTCCCACACTAATGTAAAAACAATTTGTTATTTGCCAGCCAGATAAGAGGAATATTGTTGTGTCCTTTACCATGTGTTCACAGAGGGAACACTATGGTAAGTGTAATTGCCTTTATATGTTTTTAATGTCCCTCAGATTGGAAATCTTCCAACATACATTGTAGAGGGGTTTTTTAATGAAAGAAGACATGGCTCAGAGGTACAGTCAGGCATCCTCAAGGGACTGAAATAATGTTGTGTGGTTCTTAGAGATCCTTATTACTTCAGCTTAGGAGAAAGAAGGCTGCTGAGGGAACACCTCCACTACTGAGCCAGCCTGTGACTGAGGCTGTTCCTAGGAGGACATTAACCATCAGATCAAAACTATTTTGTTTTTATTATACCTTATAGATGTGCAAGGGTGGTAGGGGAGGGTTAATTGGCAACAGGGCAAATAAATAGCTCCCAATACAAAACCAGCTATTCAGATCTCTGCTGAACTCTGAAAAGGCAGCTGGGGAGAGAGGTGGGAGAGAAAACTAGTTTTGAGAAAAGTCTGTGCTTCCAAGGGAAAAATAGCACCCTATTATTGGGTATTATTGCTGTATGGGGGAAATCTGAACAGTGAGACAAACTCACTTCTGTCCATCTCTGGAATGAAAAGGCTTTTGCTGCAAGGAAATGCCAAGACTCTCTGTTCATGCTGCCTGACTCTCAAACATCGATAGACGACACAAGAACCATCTCACTGAAACTTCTCTAAAAAAGCATTTAAATGGTTGTTTCTGACTTGGGCATACTGATTTCAGTCACTGTAAATTTATTTCCATCTAAGCTGTGTTTGCTCGTGAACTTTCTGCTATTGACTCGCACACATGTTCAGTATACAGAGCAAACATTTTGGTGTGAAACAACATCACAGACAATGACTCATCTGTGCTCTGGTCCACAGCCATCCCACAGAGAGCTTGTGCTGTCAGTAACTCTGTCATTTGCAAACATAGCTACAAACACTCAAAACCAAACAGTTATCTTGTATAACACCTTATGGAGAATCTGCCTTAAGCAAGCAGGAGCCATGTTAACGTATTTTTGGAATAGCTAGAATAGAACAATAGATGATTTGGTAAGGAATAAGGTTTTGGACAAGTCCTGTCTAAACTGATGCATCTGAGTGAGATGATTTTAAAAATAATTATAAATTAACCTTTGACTTACAGACGAACCTGTCCTGGTTTCTATGGCGATGTGCAGTTATCATCAAGCATTAACTTCAATGGTACAGAAAATGCATTTACTTATCCTGGGGAATAGCACTAAATAAATTAACAGTGCTAACTCCAAGTGTCCTGATGTCACAGGCAGGTGAAAAGGGGAAGTAAGGGGAGGAGAGGGGCAAAGAAAGGCAGAAAAGAGCAGAGAAGATGGGCAGAAAAGAAGGGAAAGGGAGTTGACTGTCTGGCCTATAGTCATAGTTTTGTAACACAGGGGTGAGCAGGGCAGAGGTGTTTAAGAAACTGAAGAAGGACGAGAAGGACAGAAAAGGGCCAAGACTGGTGTATAGAGATGGCCGGGCAGGGACCAAGAGTCCAAAAGGGGTAGAAAGGGGACAATGAAGAGCAGGGAAGATCAAAGAATGCCAAAAAATGGCAGAACAGAGCAGAGCAGGGGAGAGTACAGCAGAGAAGAACAAAGAAGTGAAAAAAATGGGCAAAGAAGGGTGAAAAAGAAAGTGAGAAAAGAATAGCAGAAAAGAAAGGCAGAGAAGAAGAGTGGAGATGGGCAGAGAAAAGAACAGAAGGGTGGAGAAGGTCAGAGAAGTTCAAAAAAGGTCAGAGAGGTGGGCAGACAGGACAACAGTGGAGAAGATGGGAGGAGGTGAATGAGGAAGAAGGGCAAAGGAACAGGGAAAAAGAGAAGGTCAGAGAAGATAGAAGGACAGGGATGGGCAGAGACAGATGAGCAGAGAGAAGGGTGGATAAGGGCAGAGAACAGTGGAGAAGATGGGCAGAGAAGAAGGGAAAAAGAGAAGGGTAATGTAGAAGAGCAAAGGAGAAGGTCAGAGAAGGCTGAAGAAGGGCAGAGATGGGCAGGCGGAGAGAGGGAATGGGAGAGAAGATGGGAGGAGAAGAAAGGCAAATGAGAAGAAGGGCAGAGACACAAGGAGCCAGGCAGAGAAGAAGGAAGAAGAAAAGCAACAGAGAAAGGCATAGAAGAAGGGCAGAGGAGGAGAGCAAAGGAGAGGGGCAGACACGGGCAGAGACAGAGGGGCAGAGAGGGGTGGAAAGTGGACAAAGAAAGGCAGAGAAGGACAAAGGAGAAGGGTGAAGAACAACTTAAAGCGAAGAATACTCAAAGATCATAAATTCACTTTCTCAATACTGGCAGTAAGGGTGTACTAAGGAAATTCATCCTATTGATTGATCAGAGTTGCTTAAGGATCCATGATCATCAGCACAGTGAACCTCACTTCCCTCAACAATATACACATATATATGCATTTTTCAATCTGAATGGGAAACACGGGAGTTTTGCTCTCCTCTTTCCTTACCTCACTCCTTTTTGATGTGGGAACAGAGAACTCAGATGCTACTCAGCCCTGCCATAGCAAACAATTTCCAAACATCTGCTATCTAATAAAACAACTTGTCTAGACAAACCTCAAGCCAGGCAACAAATCCGATATTGTACTTGAAGTCATCATAAGTATTAACAATCTGCCACTGCTAACCTGTCAAGCTTCTTCTTTGGGAAAAGGACTCACATTTACAATCTCCGGCATAAAGACTTGAAATGGGAAAGACTTTTTCCATCATTAGACACAGAAAAGCTGCTTAGAAGATGGGACAGGATCCTGTCAGCCCAGCTCAAGCACCATTTACACCCACACAGTCAGTGCCTAAGAAAGCAGTGAGCAGCAGAGAGAGGTAGGTGCTTTAAGGAGCTCACACTGGAGCTCCTGAAGCAGGTTCAGCTTTAGTTAGTCAGGTAGCTGGGGTCCTATCAGCGTTGCCTACTCCAATAAGATGGAAGAACGGGTATATTCAGATTTGCTGGCAACCTGCTTTTGATTCATTCCCTCTAAGACAGTGGGAAGGGATCCCAGGTTTACTGAAATCAGACTCACTTGTGAGAAATAGATTAAAAATGTTGCCCGTCTCCAATAACATAAAAAATAAGCTTTGTGTTGTATGAACTGAGAGCTTTTCTTTCCCTTTCCTCCTTTTTTTTTTTTCTCTGAGTTGATTTGAAAAGAAAGTTGCCATCTTTCCTTGATGATAGAGCTCTTAAGTACTCAGAAACACTAACAAAACATGGCTCCAGTTTCTGAGCATTTCACTGTGCAAATCAGACCTAAAGTCAAAGGGCAGCAGTCTTTCCAGGGAAGGGTCACAGGGGTAAGAAATACATTTATTTCCAGGTGTTTCAGAGAAGAGGTTTTGAAGTTCCTTGTTCTGTTAGGAAACCTGGGAAACCAAGTTATGGAAGTATGTAAACTATTGAAAGACTTTTCTGAATCTTATGTTATTCAGAAAAATATATGGGGAGATAAAAAAGGCAAATAAATAATAAGAATAGGGCTGTAACACTTAGATGTCTGTTATTTGTCTGGAATCTCTTACTCCCTCGTCTTTAGCAGTTTAGTCCAATGGAGCTACATCCAGAAAGAAAATATCTCTGTTAGGGTCTGACCCAACATCTTCTTTAAAGTTTCCATAACTATGGAGCTGAGCAGCTACAGAAATTATATTAATAAGAATTAGGCATCTATTTTCACTGAGAGTTTTTGCCTAGCCTACAAAGTGCTAGTCTACATCAGAATGCTATATTATATCTGATCAGAAGTTTTGCTCAAGCATGCAAATCCAAAACTCCCTCTCATGTGATGGGACCAGGGGAGAAGCTGGTCAAATCTCGGCGGTCCCTTCCAACCCAGTTATTCTGTGAATCTCTTCTGGGTGAATTTTTGCTGAGAAGTGGCCAAGTCCCATGGTATGCCCAGAAAGTGCCTGGCAGTTTAGATGAGTGGCCTATCCAAAAAAATGTCCTGGTCCCATGCGGGTGGCTTTTCTTCCATCAAAAGGGGAAAGAGGGGGATATTGAGAAGGGACTGGTGCCCTGTGATATGGGAAGAGTGTGTACCTGAGGCATGCTCAGAAACACACTTGGGTCCTCAGCTGAAACATAGCCAAAACACTGACAAAAAATGATTATTCAAGGTGTAGACCATCAGCTTCACCACTCTGAGAAATCTGTGGTCTTTGTTCTAAGTGCTGTGCTGCATTTGAGCTGCAGCTCTTCCCAGTGAAACTGAGCTTGATTTTGAGAAAAATGATGGTGAACTGTAGACACAAATCTGGAACAGAGAAACATATTTGGACAGTGGAGTGAGGAGTTGGTATCACTCTGAGTTAACATCCAAATGGGATTATAAAATGGGGTATTAACAGAAAGTTTATGATCCTCAGGGGTTAAAGGAAGACAGCTCCCCACCAACTGTACCCAGCAGCATCATCTCCTCTGGATGTGTTATGCTGATGTCATTAGATATTTTGAGATTTGCTTTCATGATGTAACGTCACTGCTCATTAAACCAAGTCTAGGTGAAGGAAAGGCAGTAGGAAATGGAAATATAATAGTTTGTAATGAAATCTTGCTGGGTTTGGTAACTGGAATTAGAATGAAACAATCAACTCTTTGGAAATGTATTCTGCAGTAGCTGGATGACAAATTACAGGATAGTCATGTCACCTTTAGCAGCATGGGCAAGACTTAAACACCTATTTAAATTCTAAGAGTTATACCTATATTGATTAGGAATTACAGTGGTTTCTTTGTAGTAAAGTAGAAGTAAGCTGTTATTCTAAACTGTGGTGTTACCAAGATATCCAATTTTGATTGAACTGTTACCACTGTAAACATATCATTATAACGAAATTAAAGTAGTAGCAAGAACTGGGGCACAAAGTTCTAGCCAGATCTCAGTGATACTAAGATAATAGATAGAAGTTCAAAAAGTATTGATCTTATGTGACTAATAGGCTGCTTAATAAAGGGAAAAAGACTTACACACTGAAGAACTGAAGACTAAAAAAAAACTAATAGCAAAACTGAAGTGCTGCTTCAGTGCATGCTTGAAATATCACAACATGTTGGAAAAGCTCATTTACAAATTAATATTCCTTTCGTATTTATGGATTATAAGAATATAGGGTACTCTGTCTGGTATTGGTACATAGAACGTTGAAATTACATCAATTAGACATAACTGTATTGGCAGGGTTATGCACTTATATCTGAACATAAAGTAAGAATGTAATTCTGTTTAGAGAGAGCACAAAATATATTTTTTTCTTTCTTCTTCACATAACACCATAAATCATGTGTTTATGTCCCCCTGTTTTTCCATTTGTAATCTGGAGCTAATATTGCTGTGATATTTAAAAGGACTGTTCTGAGAAAAAGAGTCATAAAGATAACAGGGAATTCAGATATTGGAGCACTGATTACCATCTTAATTATGTATTTCTTCTCATTGCATCTGATACGGTGGAAACTCTTGCTGTTTATTTTCCATCTGTGAAAGCTATGCTCCATTCAAATTCATATTTCTGCCCTGAGGATAACTCTGGGACAAATGCTTCCAGCCTCAACATCCAGCAAGCGAGAGGTGAGGGGATCCTTACCCACTTGTAAATACTGATAAATGCTGTTCCAGGTTTCACAGTGCTGAATATGACCCAGCTGCAAGTCACTCAGCCACAGCAAGAAAATAACTGTGCTTAGAGGAAGCCATCGAAGACTTCCAAAAGAAACCTGCTCTGAGATGAAAGAGAAAATTATTATGGTAATCAACCTTGCTAAGAGAAAAGGAAAGCTGTTTCTCTTCGGGAAAATTTCCAGTGTTGAAGAAAGGGGGAGAAGGCAAGAAGGGAACATGATAAGGTCTCACACGCTCAATTGATTGTTCACATCTAACAAAAATAGCCCCAGCCTGTTCCCATTGTCCTGCAGCTGCTGGCTTCATCACATTCATTGTGTGTTTCCTCACGGCTGAGCAGCACAGTTGCCCAGTTTCCTCTCCTTCATTTCCTAACAAGATCTGCAACGAACTGTAGGAAAAGACAGCAGCCTTCAAAACAATGCCTTTTATGTTTCCCTGGGTCCATCCATAAATCCTGCTAGTGTCTTAGAGCAAAGCAAAGCAATTGCAGGCAAGTCCCTGTGCAAATCCTGTCCTGAATCAGGATCCCCTCACTTGCATATTTTTATTTTTTCTTTAATTCTAGGGGCACATTTGCATTTATGTGGACTTCCAGCCTGCTTATAAGGTGACAGGAGGAGCTTCCTGCACTCCAGGCCAAAAGATCTTAATCTTGGGAAAAGAATGCGCACAAAGATGTGAACGTTGTATTTAAAAGGTCTCCCTTCCCTCTATATATTTAACAGCAAGTGTTAGTTCTCCAAGGAGCCATTCCTGTATATGTAAGCATGTTTTGGATGAAGATGGGAGGCGTGTTCCTCCTCATACCTTCAGCTTCACTGGGGCTGTGTAAACTGAAATACCAAGCTGACCTGGTGTGGCTGGATTGGTCATATGGCAAACCTGCTCAGCCCTTGTGGAAATAAGCTATAAAAATCAAATTATCATTCCCTAGAAAGGCATGTTTCGCATACAGAAACTAAATATCAGAGCATCATAACTGAACACCATAAGATGGTTGAAAACATTCCTACAAATATTCTGGAGTCTATTAAACCCTCTTTAGCTGAATTTCTCTTTCATTTCAGCCTCAGGAAATTAAAGAATTTACACAGACCAGTATTTTGCATCTAAGCCCTCCTTCCAGCATAGATCCCAAATGCAAGTGCCTTCTCACTCTCACTTGACACTTCTTTTTCTTTAAGAAATGTCTTCTTCATTGAGGAGCTCCACTTAGGGAGAAATAACATCAGATGTTTCAAATAAAACCAGCTGAGGGAAAGGGTTCCTCTTTCATAGAGCCATAGAATTGTTTGAGTTGGAAGGGACCCTAAAGATCCTCTAGTTCCAATCCCCCTGCCATGGGCAGGGACACCTTCCACTAGATCAGGTTGCTTGAAGCCCCATTCACCTGGCCTTGAGCACTTCCAGGGACAGGGCATCCACAACTGCTGTGGACAACCTGTGCCAGTGCCTCACCACCCTTGCAGTACAGAATTTCTTCCTAATATCAAATCTAAGCCTACCATTTCAGTTTGAAGCCATTCCCCCTTGTCCTATCACTACATGCCCTTGTAAAAAGTTCCTCTGCAGCTCTCCTGTAGGCCCCATTTAGCTCCTGAAAGGCCACAATTAAGGTCACCACAGAACCTTTTCTTTTCTAGGCTTTCAATCAGTGTTTTGCTGTTATTCTTTACTATTTGTCAATACCTTAAATGTTGTGGATAAAATCATCTTGAACAAAATCCTGTAGAGGAAACAGAATTAACTTCTGGTGAGAAGTGCTGGATGAAGGATTCAGACAGTTACAGACCCGTCTCAAGGCTATTGTGAAGCCCCCTCTCCTGATATTTCATCCAAAAATGGCTCTTCTAGTGCAAATTTCTGGCATCCAGGTACAGGCGAGTCTCGCACACAGCTGAAGGAATAAAACAGCTTGGGAACAATTGCCAAAAGGAAAGAGCACCTGTGAAGGTATCCTCAGTGAAAAAATATATTTTCAGCCCCAATCCTCCCTCAGGAATCAGTCTACTTCCTGGACAAGGGACTTGTTAGCCCTGGAAATCCAGCCAAACAGATAAACTACACTTTGCTTTTTTTTTTTACACAGCCTTATTTGCTGCCAGATCTTCAGTCTTAAAAACACTCAGTGCTCAACAATTCTTTATCCATAGGTCAGCCTTCTCATCTTTCCTTGGCTCAAGTACTTCACGTAGCTTGGAGCAAAGAAACCTTTGCAGGCATTTTCAGAGCTGCTCACAGCCTGCTCACTCTTAAACAGGACTTAATGACACATCAAACCTCTAAGACAAATTGAGAAGGTGAATAAATGCTTTTCTGTGTTTCAAATTGAAAAACAAACAAACAAACAACCCACAAACAACTCCCCCCAGGACAATATAATGACCAGTCTGTGAATTATCCATGACTGAAAGCAACACCACACAGAAAGCTCATTCAAGTGCCTGAAACCTACAAACTAATCAGGATCTTAATATTGCTCATAGACTTTATTAAGAGCCTATTTTAAATGTAACTCAACCTAAATTCTCTAACAGTCACCAAAAACCCCCATGTTTGACCAGAGAGAACATAAGCTCACTTCATATGCTGCTACTAATACTCTGGCATGGATTATAGCAGTTTTTCTAATGTTTTTGTTCAACATCACAGCAATGGAATCATTCTCCCTGTAGCAAGTCCCTTGAATTTGTATCCCAAAGAAAAGCTGAAATCAGGGAGGAAAAAAAAAGCCATTAATTAGATAATAAGAGAAAAAAAAAACCCCAACAAAGTAATTATCATATCTACCTCATCAGCTATATGGTTGTTTCAAACTTGCAATACTTCATTAAGTTGAACTAAGAACACCAGAGATCAATTAATACTGATTAAATGTGAGGGTAAAAAAAAGATGACATTAAATAAATGGCAGGCTGATTTCTACAGCATAAAAAGTGAACTGTGCTGACTGTTAGGCAAGGCATTTTCTTTGGAGTTTGTCAAAGCCCAGCTAAAGAGGGAAGGAAATTTGTTCAATAAACAATCCTTATTGATCTTGGGAGATGTAGATATAAGAGCAAAGAACAGGTGTGCAAATGAATAGGGCCTGTGGTTACGTCCTAATGAGCACAGAGAAACACCATCTAGAGAATTAATCCAGTATGATCTCCTCCTAATCACTTCTTTCTTGGATATTCCTTGGACTAAATTTTGCATTTGTGGTCCCTAAAATCCAAATCCTCACAGATATTTTTCATTACTATGGTAACTCTTTTGAGAGGAGCTGGTGATACAATCAGAGACAACCACCATTAGACAAACTAAATCAATCATTGTTTTTTATTAGTTTTATTGGCTCCTTCATACTTGCACATAGAGCTAAAACAGGAAAGCCCAGAGTCTGCTTGTTTCCTGGCATGAGGAACATTGCATCTCAAGCTGGATAGGCTGTGTCTAATGAGAGGGACTGGGCTTTATACCCCACCAAACTGGTCACATCAACTGTCTAAAAATACTGAGTCCCCCAACAGACTCCAATTTATTTAGTTTTCCTGCTACATCTTACTCCTCAGGCATGCCAGGGTAAGCCTAAAGAGGGTTGTGCTTGAGATGTTGAGCTAACTCTGCCTAAGCTGAGCCAAGAACTGGAAGCAGGTTTTGTGAAAGAAGAGTCCACATCTGGGCAGGTGTGCAGTTGCTGTATTTCACCACCTCCTGCTTATGCATCCATCAGGCTTAGGAAACTAAATAGGGAAACTCTAGAATGATCTTTGAGGAAGACATCTCTTTCTCATACTTCAGCTTTGCAATTACAAAACTCTTCAGAGATCACAAATGTGGCTTTAAAATTTCTAAGGTTGACAGGAGATTTGAATGACACACTTTCAATATACCCAAAATGCCTTCAAGCAAGAGTTAGCACAAGCCTCCATCACATTTTCCAAGGCAAGACTTTAGCACTCTGCTCTCTGAAATACCCAAGGGAAAAAAGCCCCATCTTCAGAAAAGGCAGGCAACTTCTGTCCTTCCTCACAGCCCTCAGAGGACACCTTGGAAGCAAGAGTGATACCAGTTATTAAACAACCAACCAACCATGTGTTTTTCCCAAGGACTACGCTTGTGCAGCGTTACTGTAATATTTTCCATCAGAACCAAAACCCAGGCAGGCTGACATCTGATTGTTCACTTTTTACTTTAATTCCCCAGTTTTGCTCTTTTCCTTGCTCTCATGCATGAGAGTTCTAAAATAATTTTGCAATTTTTAAACAGGATGCCTCCCGATACCTTAAAGAGTACCACCATCCATGGAAGTACTGAGAAAGTCTGAGAAACACCTAGAACAGGATTCTCTACTCTGATATTCTTTACTCATCCCAAGATGCAGAGCACTTGCCCTGTCCCAGGCACCCAGGAGTCATGCACTGCAGTGCCTGAAGGCATTTAGGCTGTTCCTTTGCTCCAGTTCTACAAGCATCACAAAAGACTTTTCAGTCCAAAAACCATGCTGGTATTACTTCTGTCTCCCCCAGGAGCATCAGAACTTTCTCGGGCATATTTTGGGAGAATTAAATATGTCTGACCGGATAACAGTTTGATGATGTTCTGAAATACTGTAAATGCATTAGGGAACCACAATACTGATACTCTCCTTGCTAGCAGCTGCTCATTTTTACACATCCTATGATAACCCACAAAACTCCTGCTCTGCTGTTCCGAGACTGAATTGAGAATTTTGGCTAGAGACAGGCTGTCTCTCATTCTTCTGCAGGCAGCTAAATAAAGCCAAAACAGGCATGCAGACCCTCTTGAAGATTTACACAACTGTAGTCACACTTAGTATCAACTGAGAGGTTTTATCAGTTAGTTTTCTGTTCAGGTCTGCTGCAGATCCCTGCAATTATCGGTGCCACCTCCTGGTACAGAAACATACTGAGATCCAGCCACTCTGGAATGGTAGGATGAAGAAACACAAACTATCTCAATCCTCACTTCCTGCTCCATTTTTTGTTGTTCTCTACAGCCTTTTATAAAGAAACTTTTACAGATATCTGTAAAATATCTATATTTTACAGATAATAAAAAGTTAAAAATGTTGGTAGCTATATGTATTGAATGAAAAAGCAGGGAAGCTGTACGAGGCAAGAGGTTACTGTGTATTTTCCTTTCCAGGATATCCATAACAAAGCTAAACCCAAACCAGATACATGCTTGTCAAACCAGCTGAAGCTGAACAAGAGAAAGCTTGGGAGTTTAAAGTTTTATTCAGAAATGTCTGTATTAATTTCAAGACTGAGGAAATCTTGCAGCATTTATGAACCTTGGATACAAAACCTGAGATTTTGACTAAAGATTTGAAACTGGGGGGGGATTCTGTGCCCCCACAGCTTAGGTTTACAATTTCCACTGATTCATCCAGGCAAATGAAAGTGAGAGTCAAGACTACAGGTTAGGACATAGCTGCTGGCAGGAGGTGGCAGAACAGGACTCAGCAAAACTCAGGGTTTTGACAATTTACCTTCTGAAAATGATCAGAGATGTGCTGTTTCTTACCACAGCAAGTCAAATGTTTTTCTTAGCTTCTGCCTACTTCAGTATCCTAATCCTCAAGCAAAACATCTTCAGCAGTTATTCCTGAGGCCCCCCACGGGCACTGCTTCCACCTGGGATGGGTCACGTTTCTGGCAGCCTATTTACAAGAAAACAACTCCCAAAAATGTGAGAGGGACACATATATCCAATGAAAGCAAACAACCTCAGAAGCTGAAGCACTGGATCTATTTTTTCAGTGATACTTCCCATCTTTTCTCCATCTGTCTCATGCAGAGCCTCACAGCAAGAGAAATCACAACCTCAGGTCTGAAAAAGCAGCAGTCCTCTCCTTGTGCCCCCAACACTAAATACATTAGCGCTAGGGTACCAAAAAGGTCTAAAAGGCAGCAGAGCAGGCAGCCTCTCACTCCAGGAGAGGGCAGTGAAACATGGCTTAATTTGTCCAGGAAGGGCAAATGCACCTTGACCTGAACAGCAACGCCTGCTTAGTCAACCCAAACGCTTACCTTGTTAGCAAAACCACGGGCAGATTCAACAGGAGGAGTCGTGAGTGGGGTTTCATGTGTCACAAGCTCTGTAAATTGATTTAAGTCACTATTTCCTAGGAAAAAAATTATGCAACCACTTGTTCACTCTCTGTCCACAAAGAGGAAAAAAATGTCATTAGGAGGCAGTGTTTGCTTGTGCTTAGGTTAATGGGTCTCATTTGTTCTGCCAGTATGGAGGGAGGCAGAACACATGGAATAACTAGTAGTTCTCCTTTATAATTAAGATAATGTGCCACACTGGCCCTCAATCATATTTCTGGATGCTGCAGTGTCCATGACACATCTCGGAGAGACCGCAGCTGTGATTAAACATTTTTGATAACCCATAAATATAACATTAGTTGCCTTGGTTAAGTTTCTGATAACATCATTCATTTCAGATCATTCAATTAGTGTAGACAAAAGGACTCTTTCCAGGAGACATAATGTCATTGTCTCTGGAAAGGAACGTACTTCCCAATCACTGTTTATCACTCTGTAATTACAGTGCTGTAGCAGCCATGCTCTATATTACAAGGAGTCCTTTTTCTGCCCAAGGATCCAGCAGTTCTTTGTTTTAATTTATTTTCCTCTTAAATACCTCCCGCTATTTAAGCAATAATTCCCTGTAAATCAATTGTTAGCAGCAGTTAATGACTGGTTGGTTAATTAATAGCTGAAAGCAAAGCTGAGGGTGTTTGCCACTCTAACAAACCATCAGACATTAACTGTGGGGTTATTGCTAACATACCCTGTAATCAAGGACTTCTCACAGCGATGGGGTAGCCCACGTATCATTTAAAGAAGGGACTGCCTGGGTTGCTGTAGGTGGTGGCATTGGGAAAAATAGTCACTGACTTGTGGGTTGAGCCACATGCCCCTAAGCAGGCAGTGTTGGTGCAAATACAGCTCAGCTGTAGGCTCTGGGGCCTCAAGTCTCCACCGACTCCAGGAAGATGCTCATGCAATCTTCTCCTATGGCAGTGCAGCTTTGGCCACAGCCTGACATGACCTGGCAGGGCTGGTGTGTGGGAGCACATGCCAGGGGCTGTGGGTGAGGTTTGCACAGCCTGTGCTTTCCTCACAGCAGAGAGAGCACTCACGCATGGGACAGGCTGAGTGGGTGCCAGGAAACCAGGTGGGATGACTGTGGGGGAGACAGGGCTGTCCCTGTGCTCCCCCAGCTGCCTCTGCTGGAGCAGTTTCTGCCCATTCCCACAGACTCCCTCAGACTCATGCAGGAGTCAGCAGAAACCCAACTACAGAAATCAGGAGCTGCACCCTTGCTAGCAACACAACAAAAAAACCTCGGGTTTTTGCCTGTGTCCAAAATCTCATTATTCAGACTTTTTAGGGGTGTCTGTTCTGCTAGAGAGCTGCATTAAGATGTTTTTAATGCAACAATCTGCTCTGCTGCTCTCTCCAAGGGACAGATTCTCAGATAATCTCTTTTCACAATATTCTCAATTAATATTTATATAAGCCTGTTTTGTCTCTTATCTTCCACGAAATAAGGTTTGGAGTGATGCTGCCATGGAGAAGGAAGGAGAGTCTAAAGCAGGCAGTAATTGATGTTCACAAAGAGAGTATGTGTAATGGACCAGCTGGCTTATTATGAACTAAAATACTGCAGTATCTTCAATACAGAGGATGGTAATGTGGAATAAATGTTGACATTTTCATGGTAAGCAATGCAAGACCATCCAATCAAACAATTTCTGGCGTATAGTCAAAGCAACGTTTAAATGGAAACTTGAGAGATAAGAACATTTTTACATATTTTTTTTTTCTCTGAGTAGAAATGTGCGGCTGTAGGAGAAACCTCATAGCACGAGTTCTGCACACTGACACAAAGCCAGGAGTTCCCAATAGGCACTGTCTGACTTGTCCTAAGGAAAAGAAAAAATCAGCAAGGAGCATCCTTGCATGACTGCACCAGCTCTTCTCACCCTGACATTAAATGGTAAATCAAGATAATCTCTGTTTGTTATCCTCTCCACAACCAAGGAGAACAATTGCTCACTGTCTCCTTCACAGCCCCCA
Source organism: Calyptomena viridis (assembly GCA_013390005.1). Lineage (NCBI taxonomy): Eukaryota > Metazoa > Chordata > Aves > Passeriformes > Eurylaimidae > Calyptomena > Calyptomena viridis. The sequence continues at coordinate 22,614 of WEIV01010929.1, read as the reverse complement.
CCTCCATGCTGAATGTCTGCAGCCATGTTACTCTGTCAACCTTTGCTTTCTAATGTGAACAAACCAAATTCCCTCAGCATTTCCTCACAGTCTGTGCTTCTCAGTGCCCTGTGTTCTGTCTGCTTTCTCTGGATTTTTGCCACCTTCTCCTCATCTGCAGGAAAAGGCAGCACCTGCAACTGGTTGCAGTACCATGGGTACTGCCAAGAAAGGAAAATAAATATGGGCTGTAGCTCAAGGATGATGCTCCTGTTCCTATAACCCAGAACACTTAATTTATGATTCCTTGCAATCCCCAAGTCTTCTACAAACATGCTGCTGCCTGGTTATTTCCACATACTCCCTCCCCGCCAGAGTATCTAAATCTCTCTTTCCTAGCCACAGCACAGCATTTTGGACTGTTCCCCCTTGAATTTCATTTAAATATTTGGGAGTAGTTTCTCCAAGCTGTGAAGATATTTCAAATTCAGATCCTGACTCTCGGGATTTGTAGCATCTCCTAATTTTGTAATTCACAGAGTGACTTTGTTTGCTTGTTTTTCAGTTGTCAATAAAAACTATTTGATATATCTGGGTATAAGGAAACTGCTGAAATATCTTCTTGAAATATCTTCCCTGACAGTGATCCAGCACTAGCTGCTGCTGTGGAGCTATTTTTCAACAGGCTACGCACCTACCCCATTGTAATTATATCTATACCATATTCTTTAGTCTGTTATATATGTCAAAAAGTGTTACTAAAAATCAAGTGCTAGTGTATTTGCTGCTTCCTCTTTATTCACTAGACATGCTACTGTGACTAAGAAGGAAATTAGATTGATTTGACATCAAACGTTCTTGACAAGCCTGTTTTCCTTTTTTTTTTTTGTGGTTCCATCACCATATCAGCTGGCTACTTGCAAATTGATTGTATAATGATTTATTCTGAAATCTTTTAAGGACTTAAATTAGATTGATAGGTCTGTAATTCCCTGGGTCCTCCTCTTCCCATCTTTAAAATATAATACACTGTGTTTGCCCTTCCTTTGTCTTCAGGGACCTCCTTTCTCCTCTGTGACTTCTTAAAGATAATCACTAATGGCTCAGCAATTGCTGCAGACAGCGCCTTAAGTACTCTGGGGTGAATTTCATCAGGCCCTGCTGACTGGAGTACATTCATCTTATCTAAATATTCTTTAATCTCTTCCCCTCCTCTTTCAGTCTGTACTTCTCCCTACTTGTAAAAAGTAAGTTTAAACAACTGTTTGTATACCCTGGTGACCAATACACTTCATAATTCAAGGCAACTAAACATACTTCAGTACATCCTTTAATATTTGCCAAGCTTTATATTTCTGTTTTCCACATTACAAATTCTAAAAAAATCAAACTCATCAACCTCTACTCACTGGCAGCTAAACTGAAATCTCTCTCTTAAGGACAGATTAATTGCTGAAGACAGAGAAGAAAAAGGATATGTGACTAAAACATGGTGTTTTGTCACACTGAACTTTAACATCCACTGACAGACCTATGCTGATTGAAACAACAGGTCCCCATTTCTCCCCAGGCTGTTCCTAAAATATAAGTATCACCTTCATAACTGAGAGTGCACCTGCAGCAGTGTCCCATGAACCAAGCACTCTCTGTAATGAACAATTACGATATTTTGAATTTGAGAAGCTTCCATGTCTGTTGTCTACATTTGCTTTAAATTACAAATATTAAGTCCACATGTTGTTTGGGGGGTTTTAAATAAAATATTAAAATCTGCCAAAAAGTTTTCCAGGTGAGTACTATGTGGAGATCTACTTTCTTTGCTCTGTCAGACACCTGATGCTGTAGTACCCAGTGGGAAGGTAACTCAGGTTACAGAAAAATATTTATTGCTGTCCTTAATAAAACCTTTTTTTGCCGACCTTTCCCCTCAGTAGTTCACTATCATTACAATCTTAGTGACAGTGTTTGCATAGCAAGGCTCTCTCTAAAGCAGGGTGTTTGTACAGCCGGCCCTCTCAGGTTTGTTTTCACTATCATTATCTAGGGCTTTCTGCCAGAATAAAAGATATTTCATAACAGCAAACACCTTTGTAGAGGTCTGTAGGTTTAAGTCCCATTCCATTCCTAACAAGTCAAAATGACTGCAAAAAAATCAGCTTTTAAATGGAAAGTACTTGGCTCAAGCGAGTTTGATGAAAAGCTAGGAAGGAGGAGGAGAAAGCTGGAGAACCAGTGAAGACACTCACCTGTCCTCTCCACATGGCCAAGTCTTGCAACGCACACTGTCTGTTTGACCTTGCTAAGCCTGGATGACCATGCAGTGGTATTTTTGTGGCTTGAAACATTGCTCACAACTCTCAAATGAGAATTTACCCACAGCGATGCCGACATATATGAATTATTTGCAAACATCCTCTTTACCTGATGCCAGATATGAAGAGTATGTTGGAGTACCAGCTCGGAGAGAATACAGGGTTGCTCACTCCCTTGCCTTCTCTGTGTCTAGAGGAACATAGATTTGTCCTCAAGCACTCCCACTTCTCAGTTACATGTGTGTGGTTAAGGCTGTAAACTCAAGGTCCTGCTATGCCAAAGCCTGAACTTCAGTTTATCACTACCAGCAATTGCTGCATGTTTCTGAAACAAGACAGACACAAAAATCTAGGATAAAGCTTGTGACGGCTCAGAATGAGCACTTTCATTTGAAGGATCTGTCTCTGGAAATGCTTATTTGGAAGGAAATAGGTGAAACAAAAACTTAACCCTGCTCACAAAAAACTTTTCCTCTACAGAAAGAATGACATTGACATTTGAGATAAGAGCTGGTTTGAAAATTTTCTAACTACTTTTTCATCCAAAATGTATGATGAGTCAAAACTGACCCTTTTTGCAGTTGGTTTTGATGAAACTCTTACTGGCAGCACTGCTGAAGTCTAGAACAGAAATTATATGAAATTCAAGAAAGGGAGAGGAAAACCACAGAGCTGGCAATTGCCAGTTGGAAGGGTATTCACCCAAGATACAAGATATTCCCATTTGAACTTCTAATTATCCACATCCTATATGAATACTATTCTCATGTTCTGTCATCAGACCTACCTTCTGACAGATGGAAGATTTTCAAAAGTCCCACAACAGACCAGTTCACTGCCTCTTAAATGAAAATAGATTTAAATTTCTCATGTCTGAGATATTGTCCTATGAAAAACAACTTTTGAGCCATATTTGAAAGAATTAACTACTAGATACAACTTTACCATAATGCCTCAGACTTACTTTCTCATTTCCATCTTGGTCTGGAAACAGCACTGTTGGGTTCCTCAGCTGGGACAGTTGGCTGATGTCTGTTCTCTGCTGCTTGTGTGGAACAAGTACTACGTTCATCTCTATTTTCTGAATTTGGAAAAATCATATAAAAGGAGTAATTTTCTTCTCATGAATCTTTTATACTTTATCTGATATAAAAATGTAAATTCTGTTTAAATGCCCTTTTCTCAGAGCTTTGCTGTCATCCTCCTTTCTTAACCCATCCTCATTCTTTCCACTAATTTTTCAGAAATTTTATTTTGAAGGACCCTTAGCAGTCTAAAAATGTTCATTTTTTTACATTGAGGAATCTGTCCAACCTACACTCAGGTTATTATCTTTGGATTTTGCATTTTTATAATGTATTTGCATTTTCATGCCTAATTTTAAACTCCTACTTGTAATTTTGACTTCTGTTATGAAACCCCTTCATAACTCCTGAAGTGAGATGATAAACAATACAGTCTGCACTGCCATCTTCCTCAAAGTTCAGTAACTCAGCAGGCCAAGTACTCAGCCTACTCAGAAGTAGTAAGCTTCAAGTTCTGAATTTTCCAGTTCTCAAACCACTGGAGAAGCCAAGACTATAAATCAGTTTAAGAAGCACTTGATAATGACCTGTCAAACTGACAGGTTGCCCTTAATCAAATCTTGAGTCAGTTTAGAAGCTTTCATGACTTTTTACCCTATCTAGAATGGCACTAAACTTTTGAATCGAGGTTTTCAGAGTATCAGTAACAAAATCAAGTAAATCTCACCAGAATGAGAAACTACTCATTGTTTGTTAATATCTTTAAAGAGCAACATTATTTCTGGGAAAATAGTTGTCAACAGAGCTTTGCTCCCCACTGGAGGCTCCCTAGGCAGGCCCCTTACCTTCTCTGCATGAATTTGCAGAGAGGGTAAAACTTGACTATACTCATTGTCTTAACTAAACAGCACTGCTGTAGTGATTTTTAATGTCACACTTGCTGTCCTTCGGAATGGTAAATTTCCACTAGAATAAATTCCCCACTACTGCACAAAGGATTCAGAGCTTCCCACTGAGCAGCTCAATAACAAATTTTTAAAAATGGTGGGGATTCACTGTTACCTTTATTGGAAGGATATAGCCCTTGGATCAAGCACTTGTCCATGGCATCCAACTATTTGTTTTCATTGCACAAAAGGAAAAAAAAAATAAAAAAGAGTGAAAAGAAAATTAGCTACATTGATTGCTGGCTGGGTTTTAACTTTGGGTTGCTCCTGGGACTGCTGCATCAGCAGGAGTGGTTACTTAGTCATGAATGTGCTGCACAGCAAGCAATCAGATTGCTCCATGGAGGTGCACGGATTTTTTCTGGTCTCTTAGTTGTGCGAGGAGGAAACCCAACTCCCCTTAATCACAGCCTGCCACTGCAGAGGACACATAACTCACTACTATAGCACATGAGCTACTACAGCCTTCATTACGTGGTTCCCCAAAATGAAAAGGGCCTGTAGCTCTCGGCTGTGGGATATTAGAAATTAATATTATCCAAAATAAAATTCTAGCAGATCACCTCAACACTGCTTTTTAAGCTTCTTTGAAATTATTTTTAACTGTATCTTGATAGAAAACCACCTACATGTAACGGGTTCCTGATTACAAAAACCTTATTATAATACGATCACATATTAAAGCTGCAATCATGGTTAGCTTCCCCTTGTGCCAGAAGCCCTTTCTCAAGAAGAAAATACACAAAAACATAATTAAAAAAATACAGTGTAATAAGTCATTGCGAGGAAAGGAACAATTACAGGTCAACCCAGAAGAAAACATTAAAGCAGGTCAGAAAGCCCCAGCTAACTTGTACCCTGGTCACTGTTTTCAGCCAGAAAATAGCACTAAACAATCTCTCCTCATTTAAAGTTATCTCCCCCCCCAAAAAGTGAGTTTGCTACTTTTTATAAAACATCCCTTACTTAGCTTTTAACTTTGGAAAACAGTGATAGCCAGAATGTAGTATCTCAAATTAATCATCAATGATTACAGCGCACCTGAGCAAAAATCTGAGTTCCTATGCAAAAGGGAATTCTAATGCAAAGTTAACATTATTTAACAGGTTAATTTTGACTGAAACAAAAACGTTTCAGTTGTGTGTGTTGAGGCAAATCAGAATATGCTGCTTTGGTTCTGTGCAAAGTGAAATATTTCTGCATGGCCTAACAGTACCTCTCTGAGTTGCGGTTTCATAGACTCAGAATAGCTTTAGGTTGGAAGGGCCCTTAGAGATCATCCAGTTCCCACTCCCCTGCCATGGGCAGAGACACCTCCCTCAAGACCAGGTTTCTCAAAGCCCCTCCTAATCTGGCCTTGAACACTTCCAGGGATGGCACATCTGGGTATTCTCCCACAGTGAAGTTTCCCATGCAAAATGTATTTCCTAAGGTCCAGCTTAAGCCTCGGACAAAGCAATCTGTGGTAGGCTAGTTATCACCAGGAGGCTGCCCAGTCTCCCAGAAAATGAGGGCACTAGTGAGACTGCAGGATACAGATAAATCAGCCTGCTACGTGCACCACTTCCTTTCAATTTGGCCGGGTACAGCACAGTTTGGGGACCTGCAGAAGGGGGAGACTGGGAACACAACATGCATCACCCAGAAAGCATATTCAAGGTGGTACAGATCAATGCTGAACTCACTCAAAACACAGTATTTTGTTTTTGCATCACAAACATGAAGATTTCAGTCAGTGCTAACCCTACAGCAAATGAAAGATTTCATTCGCATTTTGTTTTTTGGAAAATCAGGACTCTTCCGTTGTAAAAGTTTGATTGTGGAAGAACAACAGTTCAGCATGAAATTTCTAATGAACAATATTTGCAAGCAAATGAGAGGACTGCAATGGCCCTAACAGCTGCTACTCAGCTCTTAAAATATCCAGTAACAGATTAACAATGTTTCATAATTGAAAGAGTAATATCAAGTGCAAGAGGGCTAAATAGATGGCAAACAGCAGAGCAAGGTGACACCGGCTCATATTCCCTTACACAGCTCATCCATTAAAGATTTTTTTTTGCCTTCAGGTGAACCTCATTCCCTTGAAATATTCACACTCCTTAAGACCTACACTGATATCCTCGGTGCCATCCCACTCCCTGATTGCTCTTACAAAAGACCTCACAGCCAGCACGCTGAGGCTAAATAACACCATCATCTTTCCTAAGGTAGCCTCCACCCCGCAGTCTGAAGCAGTAATTTTCCACTTTATGAGCTGCATGCAGTGCATTGCCTACAGCAGCTTGTTTGAACATCCCGTCCCTCGGAATGGAGATGCTCACAGGAGTAGTTCCTTGTGCCATCCCACCCCTTCCTCCTCCTCTCTTGGCTGAGCAGAGCCAAGGGACCACCACAGCATAACAGGGGGGCTGTGGTGCAGGCACAGCACCACTGTGGCTCAGCACCACATTATCCTCCAAACTGAAAGGAAAATAAACACAAGTAGCACAGCATATCTTAATTTTCACCACTGGTGGGCGACAGTTTTACTCAATTGTAGTCAGCTATCGAGTAGTCAGAATGAATTAAGCAGTATAAGGAAGGACTGTGCTGGGATCCAATAAAGCAGTGGGCACTAGAGTGCTTCAGGGAGTCACTGAACATCTCCCTCTCATTTTTATCCCCCCAGGTTCCCCACCACTGCCATCAGACAGCATCCCTGAACAGCTCCAGAACACCACGAAAACAGCACCTCCTGCCACACCTATCACCAGGTTTCAGAAACAGCTGTCAGTCCAGCTTGTGTCCAGAGTATGGCCATGCACACATGCCTGCTGTCTTTATCTGCTTTGGAGAGTCTAATGAGAAGGCTTCAAATTGTTACTAACTCCCATCAAATCCCTCTTGTACCTTTAAACAAGAGTACTGCTTCCACTTGGTCAGCATTCACAATCCCTCCTGTGTTTCACCAGCTGAGATGGGCATGGTGGGTTGAAAGGAAAGGCCAAAGCAATTTCTCTGTTATACATCCCAAGGAAAGGAGCATCCTCAGAGGCACTTCACTCCATGTTTGCACTTCTCAAAATGCTGGTTCCTTTCAAAGACTTTGGCCTCAATGGGCATCTCAGTTGCAGCCTTCCTATGTGTAGGGACTGGATATTTTTGGCCATAAAATTAGGAGGGGATTTTTATTATCTCCCTGTGGTCAGAGATTGACTTTCAGCCCTTGGTTCCATGTTTTGCACACTGTGTAAGCCATGAGGGTATTTACAAATGCAAACTTCCAAGCATGTCTTTAGGGCACAAATTAGGACAACTCTGGTGAAATCTCTGACTTCAACTGTGTTTTACTACTGCCATTAAACTGTCACACATGAACTGTAATCTGCAGAAATTCCATCTAATTGCACATATAGGGCAAACAGTTAATGGCCCCTTCCTAAATCCTGATGGTTGAGCAACAAGCAGGCTATGGACACAACCCCTGTGAATTAAGTCAAGCACAAACCTTTTCTTTATAACACAAATAACTATTACCCCTGGAACAGGAGTGAAGGCACACGATGGAAAAGGTTCATGACAGGTTAGAAAAAGACATCTAAAGGCAAGCAAGTTTTGGCGCAAGGTGGCTATTCCTCATGGCTGTGATATCTTTGCTAGTGCAGGGCAACCCTGGCCCACATTAACTCTGGTTAGAAAATAGACTTAGCCAGATTATGGTCAAATTTATTCTGAAAGGGACAGAAAACCCTTCTTCTATTGCACGAAGAATATGAAACAGCCTTTAATTATGGATCATTACAAAACTACCCTGATCCAAGACCCTAATTATTTTTTTCTCCAACCGTTATTTGCCTCCTCCTACCTGAAACACCCCCACTTCTCAGCAGCTCCTTCTTGAAGATCTTTGCAACATCTCAAGAAATTCAAATGCCTGCTCTTAGAGGAAAATAGTTTCTAATTAAACATAGTGTGTGGGTGTGAATGAAGCTGGGCCCACTCCTTGCCTTGCTGAAGTCAACAGAAAAATGTTTTTCTTTTTTATCACAAGCATCAGCAGGCAGAGGCGATGGGGCCTTGCTCCTAGGCACAGTTTTGAGGGAACAAGGATCACTAGTACTGACAACTAACATGGCTTTTCCTTTGGTTTGGCAAACCGAAGGCCTGAAGTTTCCTAAAAGCTTAAGGTCCAGGCTTGACTGGGAGGCATGCATTAGAGATCAGAGCATGCCCAATGGGCAACAGCTAGCCAAGAAGCTGGACTGTTCATGTAAATATTACCTATTTGTAAGCAGCAGAGAAGACCATCTTAAAACCTTCATCTGCACCATGTCAGAGCATGATTTTGTGAGTGTTGAATCAAATTTAATTAGTCAGGAAATGTTACTCCTCCTTTTCATGGCAAAATAGGGTATTTTGAAAATCTACCAACATAATTTTCAAATATATTCTTTCACTGATCTGAGGACTAAATTTAAAAGAAAATCCTGTGTTTCCTCATTTTTCTCTTTCTGTTACAATTCTTCCACAGAAACATCTGAAAAATAAAAGAAAGTGTTGGAAGCGCTGACAAACAGACAAAAATCTCACCAACATCACAACTCAGTTCAGAAAGGCAAAGACAGAACATGTTTTCTTTTCATCTAGCTGGCAATTCCATCGGGCCAGAGTAGCTGTAGATAGTGTTCAAGCTTCTGATGATTTGATCTCCACCTCCCCAGTTCCCCGCTCATTCTCTTCAACACCCTTAGCACAGCTGGCTGTGGCACTAGAGCAGCACAAAAGCAATTTCACTGTGGTGGTTGTAGGTTGCATTTGGTAGTAAGTAGCCAGACACTACCCATTATGAAAACTGGAGGAGAAAAAAATAACAAGCCAAAAGTTTTGCCTGACACCAGTAGGACCCTCATAGTTTGTTTGAGATAATTTAGCTTACAACACCACAATGGATCATGGTGGTGTTAGAAGATAGGTTCTGCCTCTACTCCAGTTAAGCCTCCTGCGCTGCATGCAAGAAAAGCTGTGTGCTGATGGATTATAGCACCTCATATTCCATTTAAATTCTCAGTTATGAACACTCTAGTTATTTTTTGCAACAGTAGCTGGTAAAGTTTAGGCCTGTGTGAAATGGGAAGAAATGAGAAATTGATTTTATTTCAGTAACACAAAATTACATTTTCCTTGTAGAGCTACTCAGACTCTCAGGAAAAAAAATTAGTAGGTGATCTCCAGAGATCCATCCAGCCCTATATGCTCATCCAAGCTCATATTCCTGCAGCTACCGATATATTTTCCTTCATAACTTAGCCTGTGTGGAGATGGGAAGAAGGGATCTGTTTTTTCATTTTGATGAGGCTAGCACTTTTCAAAGTTCACCTATGCATAATGTTGGCAGGGAGACGTGCATCTAGCCGATTCAGAAGACATATTTGTGTCAAAATCTCTCTCTCCTGATTTTCACTGTAGTGCTTCGATATGGTACGGTACTTCACAAGACTGAAAAAAAATGCATTTCATAGCTCTCATCTCCCCCAACACCCATCTTCCCTGTAAATACATTTTCATTCTTTTTTTTTTGCAGAAATACCTGAGGCTGCTTTTGTTTTTCTTAACACCAGACTCAAAATCAGGGTGATTTGAAGACTCCTCTAGTGGACTTTTTTCCCCATAAGTCATAGCTCATCAGCATGGCAGCATCTCCCCTACACTAGAGTGGCTCCAGGGCCTTTCAGGTGCTGAGTTTCCCACCAGGAGAGAGTGGTGCCAAGACAATTTTTTCTTTCATTAATTATGTTTTTTTTTTCCTCCCTCAAATATAAACATGTCACATCAGTTGCTCTGATTTAAGACTCAGCTGGGCTTTTGGGGGAAAAAAAAAAGTGTTTTCCCTTGTCTGTAATGGACACTATGGCAAAATTTTTGAATTATCACAGGATACACTCAGGCACTTTAAAAATTCCTGCAAAAGACTAATCACCTTCAGGAATACCACTGAAATTGTGGCTCCAGCTATTTTAGCTTCCTATTCTTGGAGGAGTGATTAAAGCCAAAGTCTGAAAGATTTAGATGTAAGTCTTAAAGGTATTCCCTCCCCCAGCTGCCATCCCAGCAAACATCATTTTCTTGCAGGAAAGGCAGCAGACCAAGCTGCCTGACCATCCTTTAGCCTCCCTGGTTCACAGTCGCAATGTGATGCAAAGCAGGGAGTTTATACTATGTTGTCAGTATTTGAAATGTAGGTATGTTTCCTTCCCCTGCCCCTAGAAGAGGAGCACAGTAGGTGCAGATAAAAAGAAAGTGCTATAGGGAAATCTGCCACAGGTTTGGGTAAAACCTTATGTGGAAACCACAAGCCTCAAATTGCAGGTTCCAATTAAACTCAACAGGGAAACCTTCCTCCTTTCTAGTTCCTGTGCAACACAAGGGAGCCTCCAGAAGGGTTCTCAGCAGCCACCAATGTGGTTGTCCTTGTGCTGGACCCAATTACCTGCACTCAGGTGCCATTACTACTGACTGCTTACACACCACAGTAGATAATATTCATGACTTTCATACTTCTTATTAGGGTAAACTGAAGGATACAAGTGGAATAAAGTAAATTTTTTACTAGAAAAATATTTTTTCCATGTGTAAGGGTGAGTCTTACATGCAGTATAGAAATGCTATAATGATATATGAGAAAGGGACAAAGTTATTGAGAGCAAAGGACAAAAGTTTTTTATGTTAGCTGAACAGTATTATTCCTCAGACTTTCTTTAAAACTGAACTAGTTCCATATGGTATAAAGAATCCTCCAATACTATGTTTCTGTATCACGAAGGGAAAGATTTGCTGTGCCCTTGGGATAGTAGATGGACTCCTATAGATGTCATGCAGGAAAGCAGAATAATGAATATAATGGGACAAGCTAGAGAGAGAAAAAGAACAGAGGCACTTTCTAATCTTTGCTATATTTTTTTTAAACTAAATTTGAATTTTACTTATGTAAAAGCATGGAACAGATCTTGTTTCATCTTGGGTTGCTGTGACCTTGTCACAGCAGAATGCCTGGCTTTGTCTATTTGCTGTGTTCTGTTGGTATAGGACATAACAAGTACTAGAAATGAACTTGGGGGGTCTGGAGGTTGAAACACCAGATTAATCATGCCAGTTCAAGCATTTCAAATAAACACTAGAGTTGCTGAATTCTTATTCAGTTTAAACTTCAAGGGGATGACTACTGCCACACTAACACCAACATTGTAGGGTTATGGGCACACTGCATGGAAAACAGGTCCCCATCCCATTCCCCATAGTCGGAGCTGCTCCCAACCCGAGATGCAATCTGTCATGCTGATCTGAGAGGAGAAATTTGCCCTGAGCACAGAAGATATTACTTCGTCTCTTCAGAAAGAAAATAATTCTCTTTTACTGAAGACAGTTGCATTCCCTCATAAAACGTGGAGATCTGGGGCTGGGATATTTCAGAGCCTCAGTAATACAGATCTCCCATGCAATAGCATCCAGGTCCCTTGGGAGGTTTTGAAGAGAGCAGCCTTTCCATCAGCGTTATCCCATAAACAACCACACAATGTATTTCTGAAGAACAAGAGGTTCCTTTGGTCCTGCAGTGAATTTAAAGTGGAAGAAGGGTCTGGGGAAAGGAAAAAATTGATAAAACGGGGAAAGCTTGTTAGTTATGAGAGCTCTACCTGAGGGTGCTTGGGTGACCCTCGGGTAAGCCTGATTTCCTGAAAGCAAAGAAGGGCATGGAGACAGAGAGGCTGTAAGGAACCATCAGAGGAACAGGGGCTAATCCCTGTCCTTTTTTCAATATCGCAAGAAAACAGAAGGACATCTTTCACTGCGACTCAGTACCATGACCCATTATTTCTCATTCTAGCAAAAGTTTTGTCACGTAAGTAAAATGATTTTTAAAATGCAACACTCAAAATTCTGGTCTGATAAAATAGCCAAAATATTACAGTGGTGATTTGATCTAAAGTAGCATAAAAGAGAGATAACCCAGTCACGAGTCTGCTCATTTTTCTTTACTTTTTTCACTGCCCTGGCTCTCCTAGAGAACGCAGCACACACATACATATGTCCTTCTCACTGTACCCCCTCTGCCAGGTGTCAGCTTTGTAAGATGACCTTCATCACCCCACAGAGCTGCCCAGTGCAAAACTGCTGCATCACATACAGCCCTCCACTTCTGGGACTGAAGATGTTCACAGGTTTTTCACTGAAATGATGGAGAGGAATGCAATTAAACTCTGGCATAAGGTCTCTTTCAGCATCAGTCCTTCCCTGTTGGTAGCTTCCTGCTCTCACTTTTTCCCTCTCTATGGGGGAGAAATAGCCCAAATGATTTACACAGAAGTTTAGCTGTTGAGTAAAATTTCACAGCTTGCTATGGGTTTCACAGAATGACTCAAAGATCCTATTAATTTGCTTTTCAGATTTTGTAGGTTTAAAAAAGAAATGTCTAGCAAGTCCTAAAATCCTTCTACAGAGCTCGGCTGGTTATGTTCCTCTCCTCAGCTAGAAACCCACCACCTCCACCATCTTAATTTAGATTTTACTTCTAACAGAGCAACATGAGATGCACCACAGCTTCCTCAAGGGACTGCAAGCTGGTCCCCATGAAAAGTGGCACAGAGTGAAACCTCCAGCAGCCAGGGAGAGTGTGGGATGAGCTCTATGCAGCATCAAATGGAGATGTTCTCTCTCCCTTGCACAGACCCCTCAGGCCTCTCAACTTCCTTTCAACTATTCAAGCCCAGGACCAGCACAGCCTTATTTTAACTCAGGCTCCCCAGTCCAAATTAGACTAAGCAAATACAGAAGTTTCATCCAGTTCTGAAATTAACTTAATTTTACTTCAGTGGGAGAAGGGGGGGAAAGGAGATGGGCATGAAATCAGTCCATGAGTCTCTGAAAAATGCTGATGAAATGTAACTTGGGAACAAATCATCATGGAGCAATTCTTGACAAAGATGATCTGGTACTTGCAACTTCCACTGAATTTCATTCCTATTGTAGCTGAACTTGGGGGAAGTGACAGGGGAAGGATATTAATACATCTTGGGGCTGAGAGAAAGCTGTTTTTCAAGTGAGACAGAAGCAATGAGTGTTTTGAACACCTCATACTTCAGTGAAATCCAATTTTCTGTCACAAGTTATGCACTGAAGAAAGAATACGCCTGGAAGTCAGAGCCTGGGATGCTAAGCAGCATCCATAAACTGCACAGGAGATGAATGCTTTATGTGCCTCTATTGCTTGCAAATGTACCCTTCGGTCTGCTGCAGTAGTGAACATTAGCCACTGGTGCAAGGCTCTGTACTCAGAGGGCTTTGCAGAGAATCCAAATTGCAGCCTACAATTCCCTGTAAAGGTTGAAGAAAATGGCTGTGACTTCCCATGCCCAGGAGTGATGTATGCCTTCAAACATTTCAGAAGGGTAGAGCATCTCTGCAGAGACAACAGCTCACAAAGGCAGGCTCAGCCTTCAGCTGATATAAGCTCTGGCCAGAAAGTTTCCTTGTTTAATCCTTGTAGAGTCCCTCATGCCAAGTCTCCTTGCAAGCTCCACTTGGCTTTGAGTGAGACCCAAAGAGAGCCCATGCTGATGGGTTACAAATTTGAATTGTTTGAGATAAGATGGCAACCTGTAATCTCCCGACCAAATTTGTCCTGGCAAAGAACATGATAATAATGACAGCCTTCTTCAAAGGATAAAGGCAAATCCCAGCACTGAATTTTGTGGGATCTCTGAATTCCTTGCAGCTTAATCACAGCCAAACCTTCAACCATGAGGGTAGTTCTCAAGGGGTATGTGACAAATGTGCTGGCCCTGAAATACAGAAAACAGCTATTTAATATTTCCTGGCTATTCTGCAGGCAAGAGACCAGGCAAGATGCTGCCTGCCCTGATTCTCAAATCTGACACCCCTGAAATCATTAGAGGAGAGACTCTCATTGCCCTTCCATTGAGGGCAGTTCCTTAAGGCAGAGGCCTTCTGGAACTTAAATATTTCATTAGCTTCTCAGATTGTGTCCAGAAGAAGTAATATGCATTTTACCTCCTGCCCAACTCACCAGTATAAACAAATTAGACATACACTCTAAGCATGCCGAAAACCACTCCTGGCTTAAATTTATGCAGTCTTAATAGCACTGCTTTTAGAATAAACTCCCAAGTGAGACAAGCACAGTTAGAAAATAAGGCTTTTGCTCTCCTGGAAACAAAATATATTCTTTTGTCACTAGTAAATAATGAGGACATTAGTACAAAACATCAGGAAACATTTAATAGGACGAAGCATGGGATTAAGCAAAAAAAAAGTAATGGCAATTTTTTTCTGTCCAGGGAAGAACCACCTGGGAGAAGACAGGACATGCCATGCCAGAGACTAGCATGTGGCCCTGGTTGTCACTTCTGCCTTGCTATCCTGGGAAGGGGAACCATGTACAAGCACAAAAGCCTGTTTCCTTAAAATAGGGTCAGTGACCTGAATGCAGGAGCTGCTGGAGCTTGAAGCTTTGTTTTATTAATCAGTTTTCATGCATTTACTTGAGGATTAGCATATGCTGCCAGCTTTATCAGCATTAATTTAGACCACCTTGAGGTATTGAGGACAGAGCTGTCTGCTGCTCATACAGTGTTAGCACACCACACCTACTCCCTGCCTGCTAAAGAAACCATTAGGCCAAATTGAACACTTCAGATACACATTGCTTGTTATGGCTTTGCACTGGGACAGAGCAGAGGGGTGCAGGAAACACACTGAAGGCACCACTTGCGGGTTAGTTTGTGGCCAGAGGATGGCTGGGGCTGCAGGGCTGAGTGAGCAGAAAGCCCTGTGTGCTGCTGTAGTTCTGTCCCCCACACACAGCAACACTGATGCCTCCACAGGAGAGTGCAACCCCCTAACATCATGGAGGCCCCCAAAGCTCAGTACCTGAAGCATCACATCTTTAAACCACAAGACTGAAAAATGACTGGGAAGGACAAGAGATGTGTTCCTTAGGGTGTGGTACAAAGACTCAGGAGGCACCCCTGCAGCTTGCCCCACTGCAGCTCACCTCCCTTCTGGCAGGCTAAACACCTCTTGCCAAATCAAGTCTAGTAAACCTGAAATGGCATTCACTCCCCTTCTATCTTACCTGTATTTGTAGTGGATCTTTTGCCATGGCTACAGGTGCTGTATCAACCCACATGGACCCTAGGAACCATCTTGGGGGCAGAAGGTACCATGGGACAGTTTGCTTACAGCCTCAATTAGTCAGCTGTAGCTGTAACAACATAGCAATTAATGCCTCCCTAGTTGAGCACTTCATGTTTTGCTCCTTCAGATGGATAGCCGGGCATAGATCGCTAAGAGACCTGAACATCTCCACTCATCATCTAAATCCAAGGAGGCCTCAATCAACAACCACCACCTACTCTGGCAATCATCTCCTGGCTGAATCCAGGCAGAAGATCACACGTTAGCAAAAAGTCTGCAGAAAACCTATGACAGTGTTTGAACAGCTCATGTGTTTGTGCAACTACCCAGTCTGAACCTAAAGAACCTGCCTCCTCTTGGGCTTCTTGGCTGGGCCAGAAATATAGTCAGGAGTCTTCAGGCAGAGGGGCTGAGAACTGTGATCAGATCAGTGGGAGAGTCTGGGCTCTGGGGGTGACTGAACACCCAAAGAGGCCTTTTCCTCCCAGAGTACCTGGCAGACATGGAAGAGTGACTGTACTCTTGTTTGTTCACAGTACACTAAGCATTTCCTCTGGGATGCAATTAAAAGATGAGAACGAATGAAATTCAGAGGTAGGTAGGTGCACCAACAGTGCAGTAACATTGACACCCTACCATAAAATAAAAGACACAAATCTCTAGAAAGTCGGGATGAGGAGGATGTAATGAAATAGTAGCTATGGTTTGTCAAAACCAAGTTTCTTTAGACCCAAGCCCTTCT
Organism: Calyptomena viridis; assembly: GCA_013390005.1. Lineage (NCBI taxonomy): Eukaryota > Metazoa > Chordata > Aves > Passeriformes > Eurylaimidae > Calyptomena > Calyptomena viridis. The sequence goes on along the minus strand of WEIV01010929.1, from coordinate 6,416 downwards.
TGAGCCAAGAGGTTGTTTTGCCAACACTGAAGCAAAGTATGAAGGGCCACCTTGGATGAGGTGCATTTCTTGGAAAACCATAGTCCCACAAACACCAGTGTTTTATCTCATGCATCCACAGTTTGGGATCTCGCACAGCAGCTGTTCTCCCCACTGATCTCTGCCAGATGCTACAGCCCTCCTGGAGCAGCAGCATCTCACCATATCTCAGTTACAGCCAGTTGCATCCCACTTTTCAACTCCTTTGTATGGAAAGAGGTTTGAGAGGACCTACCTAGGTCCTCACGCTGGCAGATCAGGGGTGGCAGTCCCCGCACATCAGGAACAGCAGCTTCAGCCAGCACTGCAGCAGCTGGAAAAAAAGCCATGCGATAAAGTTATGAACCAGGAGATATTTCCCCATGCTGATGTGCCTTTTTGGCTGGCCACACCCCGGGCGAGCACATCTGGGCTGCCTACTTCTTAGGGACATTGTATGAGATGGTGCCCTGCATTTGTACCACTTACAGATGTTGGCACATTTCAGTCAGAAATGGCTTCTGGGGTCACAACAACGACTTTATGCTCATATTAAAAGTGAAGGAAGGCATCTACTGATTTACTGTTTAGGTTTAAGACAAAAGCTCCCTTGACAAAATTACTTGTGACCTATGGAAAGAGTATGTTATGCAGTCAGTGTTGGCTAGACTGATCCCTAGCAGGAGGGGGCTGTTACTAAAAGGAATGAACCAGCAGGTACTTAATGTGTTTATCAGTGTTTTCTACAGGCCGATGGGACTGTAGACATCTGCCTTTATCAGTGCCAGAACAACAGAAGATGAGTTGCAGAAAAGACACTGAAGTTCTCCAGGAGCAACTGTTGCAGATGTATACAGAGCACTAAAGCACAAATCCTCAGAACAGGTAAGGAATCTGGTCATGGTCCTGAAAAACAGCTGGCCAACAAACCAAGTAATGTACAGAGCTGGGACCCAAATTAATACAGATTCTGAATTGCAGTTGGCTCCATGCACTGGCTGCATCGGGCTCCAAACACAGGCAGTGGCCTGTGTGCCCATACCTAACCATGTCATCATGCCCTGGGACAGTCACCATCAACTAGAGCACTGACAGTGGCCTGTGCTCAGCAGCAAATAAAGTCTGCTCAGGGACAAGCTTCCCCTTAATTGTTCCTTTGAAGTCCTGTCTGGGGGGGGGCTGCAATGAAATCCTGTAAGAGAGTAAGATGATTGCTCTCATGCCACCTCCATGACTCACCAGAAAGAAAGGAGCATAGTGGTATGGAGAAGAGAATTACTCTTTTGTGAGTATGTGCCTGGTTTCAGTATGTTTAAATCTTGGTTACATGTGTAGTTCTTGGACATTGTATTCAATATTATTTTTATTAGGGTCTTGAAACTTGTACAGAATAGAGAAGTTTGTATCTCAATGGGAGCTTTCATAATAAAGTGAAATACAACCATAAATGGCACAAGTTGCTCCCTGCTCTTCTCTAGTTTCATTAATTTTATAAGCATTCAGGTTTGCTAGAAATCAGTGTAATTTATACTAAATCAGTAAAGCAAGCAAGCTGAAAGACAAACATGCTGAAGCCACTCTTCCACAATGCACATTGCTGCAGACAGAAAACTGTTTGCTTGAGGGAGGGACAACTGGTGAGGTTGCTGAGGCTGTGCTGTTCCTCTGACAAACATCTCACTGGACATGTACCAAGGGGGAGTGTGGGCAGGGATATGAACTCTAAACAGGGGCTGCAGCAGTGAAACAGGGATGCTGTGGGCTGGAGCATCACCACTCAAAGTCTGAGATGTATGCCAAGTCCAGGTGTGCAATATCCTGTCTCTGGCACACTTTCCTCTTTCCATAGGTTTTTTCCCCCTTCTTGTTCAAGTCTGAAGAAAGGAAAAGGCCAGACTGGTTTGCTTTGCTATATTCCTGTGGGATGCTGCTCCTTAAAGAACACAGCTGCATTGCTGTGAGGCAAACAAGCCCATCCGCCAGGGTTCAGGTTTGTTATCTATGGGTGGCCAGATTATATTCTCAAAAAAACCACCCTAAAAACCCCTTAACATCACAAATAAATTTCCAATAGGCATGTAAGCACTTCCACATCCTCCACTTGCTTGTTCTGCATAAACACCAGAATTTTATTTTTCTCTCTGCCATATGCATTTCTAATCAGCTGTGTATCATTCCTGTTTTAGGAAACATCACTTGGAAAAAAAAGAGAGTGCAAAAAGACTTTGCTTTGTATTGCTGGAGAAATACATTATCAGGTATGATCCACAGGCCTAGTCCCCTTGATCCACCAAGGACATTGCAAATCTTTGCAGATTTGATTTCATACTTCCTTTGAGCAAATAGGTCACTAAAATTGATACATATTGATGAAGTTCATGCAGTCCACTATCCACTATTCTCCTGGGAAAGACAGTAATGAATGTTAGGGAAGGACATAAAGGAAATAAGAAAAAGCATGCCTGTAAGAAATCCTACCTGTTCAGCTTCCTCACACGGGGGTTGCTGTTCATGATACTGTGTTTGCTTCCAATGGGCAGTCAATGCAGTATCACTTTAAACCAGGAAAAGTAGATTTGGGAAAGAAAAGCGTTCAGTGTTATTGAACACAACCTTCCCTTCCTCCCTGATTCCCGTGTCCCTTTTCTCTTCCCCCTTCTCTTAACAAACAGCTCAGCTATCAGTGTCTTTAGCTTTCTTAGCTAGAGGACACAGGTGGGCTCCACAGGTCAGAAGTGCTGGGTAGCAGTGAGAGGATCTGCAGAGAACAAGTCAGGACATCGTAAGTCACTTGACTGTGCATTATGCTCTTAGAATACCTAATTTAATACCTAATTTCCCCATTTCTAAAAGCAGGAAGGAGTAACAATGCCATAATTACCTTGGGAGGGTATCAAAAAGCTCAATGAAGTAATATTTGTCAAAGACTGGAGGATCCTTGAGTATTGTGTGTGTTTTTGTGGCTTTACTTTGTCCAGTGCTGGTCATTCACAAAATTGCTGAAATGAAAGGCAGAATTTAGAAGTCATTATTTCCACACACCTCAGCAACCCCCAAACCTGTTTGTCTGACCCTGCTCTGTGGTAGTTAATATTTGCTAGGTGTTGAAATGCTCAGACACATTTCTCCCCAAGGTATTTAGAACTGAGATCTGTGAAGGCAAATGAAAGGGACGTACTGGGAAACACATTAGAGTTCTTCCTGTGATCTTGTGATTCTTTCCCTTAACATTTTTCACAGTTTCAAACCAATGATTAACTTTCCATTAGCAAAATAAGGGCTATTAATGACTGGGGCAACTTGCAAGACGTGCCCTTGAACTAACATTTTGGGCCGACCTGGCTTCTGTGCTGCTCTGGCTCTGGTGCATAGTGGGAGTGCAGAGGCTGTGAAATGTCCTATTACTGCAGGTAAAAGCCAGGAGAAACTTCAGCTCAAGAGAGCCAAAAGACTGGGGTCTTTTACCTCCACAATAACTGATCAACCAGATTAAGCAAGGCTGGAGCACCAGCACTGAGCTTTAGCTCAGTGTTTTTCCACTTGTGTTTAGACACATCAGAGCTCAGCTTCTGTGTCAGGGCCCTGGATACCACAGGTGGCACTCAAATAAAATTGCTCACAGGGGAAAATGCTACCAGGTGAGAGTAAGAGTGGCAGAATGAGGTTCTTAACAATCTTGATAGAGGCTGTAAGCAGCCTAAAGAGAAGCCTAATTCAGATGCCTCTGTATGCAGCCTTTTTGATTACACCCACAAACCACCCACAACCTCCAAATTGCTATTCTTTAGAAACACCCTGCAGCATTTTCTGTTTTCCAATATACAGCAGTGCTGTAGGCTTAGCTGCTGGATTTGTGCATGCACATGCAAAAATAACTAATGGAGAGCTTGATCAGACAGCAGGATCTTTTCTCAAATGACACATTTTAGTAATAAAGGAAATGTATTCTGTTATCCTGCTAGCATGGAATAATGAAACTGTAGCTTTTCCCTCCCAGCTCTCTTCCTTTTTTCTCCTTTGAGTCTTGCAAAGCAGAAATGATCCCTGGCTTGTAGGCTGCAGCAGCCCACATGAGCTTTAAGAATAGTGTCAGAAACTCACAAAGCCATGCTGTTAATTGGGGACTGGATCATTGGAGACACTTTGGAGAGCCATGCTGTCGTTTCAAAGCTGCAAGGTACCCTGCAGGTGCCAAAGCCTGGCATTTTGTAGCAGAGGGAGGAGAGCCCTGTACTGCGGAGACATGTTAGTTTGGCAGCTTTGTCAAGCAGATCGTGGTGTGGGAGATCAAATCCCTCTTCCTGCAGGTCCGTACTCATAATCTCTGTCCCTCCACACCTCCAAGGAGAGGTGCAGCCGTCACAAGGACCAACGAACATGTTGGTTTCATGTTTTCCTTGTAAGATGTGTGAGCTATTACCCAAATCCCTGTCTTGGCACTGCAGCCTGTACTGCCCAGTTGCTGTAACTCTCGAGGCAGAAGACTCAAGGAAAATAAGATGAGGCTGGTATTTAGGCTGCCCCATGATTTTCTGTTTTGTTTCTTGGGCGACTGAGCTTTTGTTTTAATTGGAATCTCAATGTAAGGCACAAGAGGGAAGATTGAGGGAAAGAAAAACAAACAAACAACTAATTTTCTTCCCTTTCTTCTATCAATTGTGGTTTAAGAACAAAATCTTCCCAGAGAGTTTCTGTAATTCTAAATAAATATAAAAGGGAAAACAAAAAAGTCCTGCTCCTCCTAACGCTCCTGGCTTTTAGACACACTTTAAAAATACTTCAGTATTCTTCTCATCTTCCTATTCATTTCAGACCTCCATTACCTGTTGTAACCACTATCCACACAAAAAGACCTATAATGCTTTTTCCTCCAGAATCTGCAAAGCATTAAAACCTCCAGAGATTTCAGAGGCAGAGAAGTATTGCTGGTCCTTCTTACAGGCAGAGGAACTCCTCCCACCAGCCTTGCTCCTGGCGCCGCCTTCTTCAACAGTTGGTATTTGCAGGAAATTACATTCTCTCCTGAACTGTTCTCTGTCCAGAGTTGTCATTGCAAGCCATTGACACTGGCCCACAATCCATCATCCGACAAGAGCCTCCCACGCCAGTCCTGTGGCAGGAGAAACTCTCAGCCATACTCTCAGGGAGTTTTCCCAGTGCAATTTACGCCTACATGTATAATTTGGTTTCTTGCCTTGCTAATGATTCTATAAGCTATCTTAGAGGCCAGCTGCAACAAGCTGATGTCTCTGCAAAGTGAGAATTGTTTGGAGCACACAGAAAGGTACAGTGTTCTCCTAGCAACCGAAGTTGTAAAATAATGTAATCGTATCCAAGATAATGTGATAAAAGATTATATGATGCTTGTATCGGGTTGTTATGGCAACTGAAATAAGCTTAAATGCATGTAACCAGCATTTCAAACAAATAATGTAACTGCCTGCAAAGTTACATTTCTAATTAATCCAGTTCAGTTTACCATCATGTCCATTCATCCATGCCTACAACAGGGCTGTTGTTAAGTCTTATTTTCACAGAATCATATAATCATAGAATTGTTTGGGTTGGCAGGGACCTTAAAGATCCTCTAGTTCCAACCTCCCTGCCATGGACAGGGACACCTTTCACTAGACCAGGTTGCTCAGAGCTCCATCCAGCCTGACCTTGAACACCTCCATGGATGGGGCATCCACAGCTGCTCTCGGCAACCTGTTCTAGTGTCCCACAGTAAGGAATTTCTTCCTAATATCTAATCTAAGCCTACTCTCTTTTAGTTTGAATTTCTCCCTGTCCTGTCACTACATGCTCTTGTACAAAGACTCTCTCCATCTTTCTCATGGTCATGTCCAGCCTGTCATCCACCAGCACTCCCAGGTCCTTCTCAGCAGGGCTGCTCTCATTCTGTTCATCCCCCAGTCTGTACTGATACTGCGGGTTGCCCTGACCCAGATGCAGTACCATGTACTTGGTCTTACTAAACCACATGTGATTGCCATGGGCCCAGTTCTCATGCGGGTCCAGATTCCTCTGGATGGCATCCTTTCCCATCCTTCAGGAGTGTCAACAGCACCACTGGTATCATCTGCAAATTTGCTGAGGGTGCACTTGATCCTTTCATCTTTGTCATTGGTGAAGATATTAAATAACATTGGTCCCAATACAGACCCCTGAGGGACACCACTGGTCCACTGGGCCATTCACCACTACCCTCTGGATGCAACCATCCAAACAATTTCTTATCTAACAGTTCAGTCACAAAATCCATTTTTCTCCAATTTATAGAGAAGAACATTGTGGGGGAATGCATCAAAGGCTTTATGGAAATCCAGATCTCTAGTCCCTCCCTTGTCCACTAACGTAGTCACTCCATCATAAAAGGCCCCTAGGTTGATCAGGCA
>WEIV01010927.1:0-15599 GCA_013390005.1 Calyptomena viridis | reverse complement strand
TCCCCCTCAAACGGAGACAGATGACTTCCAACAAATTCTTTAAATTGTGGCAGGAATTATTAGTTTTATGGGGTCTCATGTCAATTCTCTGGGACTGAAAATTTGCTTTCAACTTACCCTCATGCTCAGCAGCCTTCTGCTGGTTACTGCTAGGGTTTGCTGATCTTTTAACACCAGTAGTTCAGAGAGTCTCTAATTCTTGTACCTGGCACCAGAAACAGAGCAAGGAAAGCAATCTCTATACATTACTCATGACAAGTATCCAGGGGTAAGGTAAAGAAATACAGTAAAAACAATTCAAACTTAAAAAATTTAACATTTAAAACTCATTTTCCCTGAAGTTTCTTGCTCATGTTACCTTTAAACATGACTTTATAGCAAATCTAGGCAATAAATGTACAAGGGAAAAAAAAATCTGTGTTATGGACACTTTAACAATATTTGAAATAATTTTCAAATTAATTTCACAAGAATTCAGTGCAATAGGCCTTATTCCTTCTGCAAATAAATATGGTCTTAAATGCCAGTGGATTAAGGCTGCTTAAGACTGAAAATAGGGTGATTCCAGCTTGTCCTATTTAACTGGGTATACTCAAGGTATACTCAAGACTTTAAGACTGTGGAATGGAATTCATTTCACAATTACTTTTAAAGGATTGAATATCTGACCAGATTAGATCCGAAGCCTGAGCAGCAATTGCTACAGCTGGCCACAGATTCCCATACCTCTCTTAGCTGCTCACTGAGGTTAAAATCCACTGGTCGTTCAGAAAAAAGTCAGTCCTTTAGCCTTTCTCCCCTAGAGCATGCTAATGAATTTAGTCATGGATGTTAACCCAGATGGTAAATTGTTCTCTTTCTCTGTACATAATTTCCTTTGCCATTTGACCATTTCAAATGCTGGAAGAGACTACAACCTCCACTGGAAAGCTTTTCCTGTAAATACTAAAATGAAAAGAACAAAAGAAAACAAAAGTATTGAAAGGTTACTCTGCTTTTTGGTTAAGAGAAGTGGGAAACAATTTGCCTTTAATTTCTAAAAGCCAATATGTAATGTATATGCACATATCTGTGGATGTATATCCCCATATTTTAGCATATTTCTTTGCATTTTTCAAGTCTGCAAAGTCCAGTCTGGCTCCAGGGAACAGCCTGGAGATCATGTATCATGCACTGTATCTTGCACTGTATCTGCCAGAACTCTTTTATTTGAGGAAAGAACAGAGAAACAGGCCAAACTAAAATTAATAGACAGTCATAATTTACACTGTCAAACAGACTACCAGCATCAGAAAAATATATAATAAAACAATGAGCCATGTTGGGTGGGAGAAAGTTCCTTTCCTTTACCTTAGAAATTCAGAAGTGATTTTTAATTCTGACGTTAGTCAGAGAACATACTGAGAGAAAATACTGCTGAGTATTAAAGCTTAAGAGAGATGCAGCCATATTGACATACACCAGATTTCCCTCATTTTCATTAGTGTTATAAAAATATAAAATCTGGAAGATAGAAAATTAAAATACAAGAAACCTCTTTTGTGAACTCCTCTAGGGCAGGGTGTCCCTGCTGAGCAGTAACTAATGGCCAGTAAGTCAGGGGAAGGAAATATCACTTATTATCTATTTTACACAGCCTCCTGTGTACAAACACCCCAGAAAGAAAACCAGCCTACATGGACAGAGATGCTCTGAGCTGAAGGGACGCCTTTCCCTTCAAACAAAAATGGTGCAAACCTGCTTCAAGCAGAACCAAGTGAAGCAGCCACAGCCACACAGACTGTACAAAGAAACCGCTACTCATCTTACTACTGCCTCATCATCTTCCATACCCCCTCCAAAGGATGATGGTAATAACTGTCTGCTATATTATCAAAACTCAGGCATGGTAATTACACTTATGTGACCCCAATGGAACAAGAATTTCTCCAGACTCATGACCAAACAACAGGGCAAAACCTTGATTCTCTTTCTGCTGGCTTGGTTGTCTATTTTTATCTGGAGACATTATGTATCTTAAATACTGAAGTTTTATGATTACATTACTCTGAGCAATAAGCATTCCTGGAGCAATGCACAAAACCTGCAGTCGACAGGAGGTCAGCAAACAGAGGGAAATAATTCTGAATTCTTTTCATTTCAGCATGAAATTATGCCAAAAATGTGAATAGCATTATGCAAGCTACAGACAACTCATAATTACTGTCTGAAATTTAGTCTTTGGAGAGGAAGAATCAAAACAACTATCAATTAAAGATCAAAAAGCAATGTCAGACTGTTGTTTTTACATTTAAGTGCTTTCCAAGATTTTTGAAAAAACTTGGTGTCAATTGTTTGAGTACATCCCATGCCAATTGTCAAACCTTTAGGGAGGCTTTTCTCATCCCCAGCTTGATGTGCTGGGGGAAAGGAGGGCTCTGCTGACAGCAACCCAGATGACTGAGAGAGTAAAATCTAGCACTGAGACAAATGCTCCACAATCTCAGCATTTACTCTTGACAGAGTGACAGACATTGATATCAGTTTGGCAAGTGAGAGACGGATTGTGCTCGGTAGGTGGGTTACCAGAACTCAATAATTCTATTTATCTGTAACACACACACAGGCTGTCAGACAGAGCTGGGTTCTACAATGAGAGTCGTGTGTATTTCCCTTTGCTTGGCTAATAGAGGAGAAACCCTCCTTTTCCAGATCAGACATAAATAGATCAGTTTATGCACAGCAAGATTTGCCATCTCCACAGCAGCAGCAAAGCAAGGGCTTAAATCACAGCACCACATTGCTGTGTTGTAATGTAAAGGCACAGTTACGAAGAACCATTGTCAGAATTTGCTTGCTAAAGAACAAACATTCCAATCACTTGTACACATGGAAATGGGCAATTAAAGAGGCTCTTCCCAGAGCAGGGAAGAAAAATTGTAGGGTTTATTTCTCAGCTGGTTAAACCGCGATAATTTCCCTGCAATATTTTGTTGGTTATCTCCAAATATTCCAATTTATATCCTGTGAAAATCAGTGTGTAAAACTGTGAAAGATGTGACTCTGGACATCTCAGTTTAGCTAAACCAACAGAAAATTATTGTACTTCTCATTTTTAAATGAAAATTATAGTTCTAATGCTTTAAAGCATTTTTTTTAAGGAAAAACTTTTTCGTATATTAAAAATTACCACTTTTTATCACTTCAGTTAGAGACTGCCCTAATGCTGTAGCTTGGCAGGTTATAAGTTTTACAGACAAGTTATAAATCTCCCAAACAGATATCAATAATAAAAGCAATTGCACAGCCTTCATAAAGCAATCTGGACAATTATAGTGCAACATGAAAATCTATTTCCCCTATAACCAGCGATGAATCAGATGCCCATTAATGAATAAGGATTGTGAATCATCATCTTTAAAAGATTTAAGGCTGTGAAATGTAGCAGCTTCTTAAAATTGGCTCCTTAGCTTGTCTGTGAGATGGTTAAGAACCAGCTGGAGTTTTGAGCTGAGCTAAAGTTAAGCTCGTGTGGGCCACAGTCATTCTGGGCTGGTTTGGGAGTGGGGCAGCTCCCAGGGACACGTCCTTCTTGTGACACCTTGGGAATGCACTCTGCTCTCCTCTAAACCACACAACATCCCACCTGCTCACCAGGCAAAAGGGCCTCCTTCAACACTACATTTCTGAGCAGTTTCTAATTTTATCTGAAACAATTCCCTCATCCATCAGCATCCAATTAAATGAGCTCTGAGTCAGATGGGAACATCCTATATTGGCTCTGCTGACTAATGAGGCAGGTCAGCATTGATACAGGGAGATAATTAGGGATGTAGGTTGGTAATTTTGATTAGAGACAGGCACTCAAGCACATACAGAATATATATAACACTATATATGTATATACTGTACATATGTATATGCTGTTACAAGTATATGTGTTTTAAGGGTGTGTGTTACTGCATTTAAGCCACTAACATAAGAAGACAAGATGCATCATTGAGGCTTTCATATTGAATAACCAAATTTAGTTTTGCTTGCTAATATTTTGTACTTTAGGATTATTTTACATTCTTTTCTCAGTCATTTGCTGAGATTTTTTATCCAATATATATGACTAAAAAGAATTCATGCAATATATTTTTTTAACCTCATGCTTTCATAAGCATTGTATATGATGTGATTCAATATATCCTTCATAAGAGGGAACATAGGGTCTACAAATCCACAGAGACTAAAGAAAAAAAGACAAGCATGCATGGAATATTTCAGGAATTTTGAAAAGAGCAGAGGAAATTTATTTTTCAGGTCAGTACATAATTTTCTATTACTTTGTTTTGCTTAATCAGTCCTGGCTTGTAGCGAATTAAATGGCACGGACTCCTAATGCGGTGCAAAACAAGAGACAGTTTATTGCGGTGCAGAGCAAGAGACAGTTTATTGTAACATACTATACTTTTTATACCTCTATAGCTGACTATTACATAGTAAAGTTATTGTTCAGTAGGGGAATTCCAATCCAGGGACTAATCAACTGGTAGGTGCTTCTCAGGCATACCTTCATCCAGCTAAGGAGGTGCACACAGCTGTCACGCACCTGTGGCCTTCTCTCCACTGCTCTTCAATACACTGTTAATTTTCTGTATCTTTTACTGTGCAATTCCTGCAGCTGGGTCTAATGCACTGGACCCAATCCCTACACTGGCTTACACTACCCCCAGTGTAATTATAATAACTAATTTAATCTAAAATTGAAATAGATTTTTAAACGTCAGTTTGAGCTTCCAGCTTGGATCCTACGTAGACAGTAGGATGTCTACAGTCAGCTGGATGTGAGCATGGTAGTTTTGAACTGTGTATGCAGGTTTTTGCTAGAGTTTCCAAGTCATCTAAGCTTCACAAACAGTAAAAAATCTGCTTAGACTGTCCATTGACACTTCCTTGGTTTTTTACTTTGCTTTCATGGAGCTTGGGTTTTTTTAGTTTTTGGAGAAAAAAATGGAGGCATAATTTAAAGGGAGATACAGTGATCTTTGAGCCTGAGTTTTCCTTTCTCTGACTTTTGAATACTAGTTATTATTTTAATAGCTCTAATTTTGCCACAAAATGCTTAGTCAAGTATATCAGAAATGTCCTGTTTTAGGGAAGTGAAAGAATGATTTTTAAAGTAAGTGTCAAAAAACACAAGAAGAAATACAGACATAATTGTCAAGTTATGTATATTAACAATGTAAATGGCAGGCAGAATAAAAAAATAGCTGGGATTGATGCATTCATTCTTCTTGTCATTTGAATTAAGGTAAAATAGAATAATAATATGACTTCTCACATTTTTTTTCTTAATGACTCTTCTTGCTTAGTGGAAAATAAAAAATCTTCTCAGGGTTATTTGCCAGTTATACAGAATCCCTTGCAGAGATTTCAGGTGATTTCAGTAATTTCAGGTAGTTTCCATGCCCTTCCAATGAAGTTGGTATAAGTGAGTCTGCAAAAACATTTCCAGTTTTTCCTCAGTCCAGCAATCACCCTGATCACCCAAAAGACTGTGAAAAACAGCTCGGAAAAATAACCACCTTTCCTGCCATCATCACTGCTTCTGTTCTTAATGCAGTACTGTGAACACACCAAAGTCTTCTTAGTCTTTCAGACATGAATGTTAGACACTTTATTTAAAATAAAACCACATTTGTAGCCAACACAATTTTTCAAAGTTAAAAGTATCTCTTTAAATAGTTCTCTCCAAAGATCAAATTCTTCATATAACTAGAATACTTTTGAAGTTCTGGAGATGAACAAGAGAACACCTGATGTCAAAGATGTCAGAATTCCATACTCAAGAAGGGGAAGCAGCACTTCTATAGGGCCGGTTGATGTCTTGAGACCAAATGTGAACTGAGGGCTGTGCACGGGCAGGACACTGTCAGGTCTCACAGCTTTTATTGCTCTGATGATCTGATCTCAGCAAACTTTCTCACCTCACTGGTTTCCCTTTCTATCCCTTTATTCCTTTTCTAGGCATGTACAATATATGTACTTTCTTGTATGTTGTGTATGAAGGAAGGCTGGGAGAATTGGGATTGCTTATCCCGGAGAAGACACCAGTGTGATTTAATTGTGGTTTTTCAGTATTTGAAGGAGCCAACAAGAAAGATGGAGAGAGACTATTTACAAGGGCCTGGAGGCACAGGACAAGGGGGAATGGCTTCACACTGACAGAGAGTAGGTTTGGATTGGATATTAAGAAGAAATTCTTCCCTGTGAGGGTGGGGAGGCCCTGGCACAGGTTGCCCAGAGAAGCTGTGGCTGCCCCATCCCTGGAAGTGTTCAAGGTTGGATGGGGCTTGGAGCAACCTGGGATAGTGGAAGGTGTCCCTGGCCATGTTATCTTTAGAAGGTAAATGTATGTATCCTAGAAAAATGGTCCCCTCAGTCAATTCCTGGGGTTCAGGATCGGGGGATGTTCACTCTGCACAGTGTGCTTTGTTCCTCAGTAAGGAAAGAGGGAGTGAAGAGATCAGTTAGGGTGTTATTTCATTATAATAAAACTGACTTAGTTTGGCATCCAGCCACATGTAAAACTTGCCAGCAAGGGAAGAATTAGAGCCAAGTCTTGATGCCCCAACTCCAGAGTTTCCATTCTGGAAGGCACTATGTGCCCACAGTTATCTACAGTGTTCCCAGAGAACATATTTCTGGGCTGATGCAGTAACTCCTTAGTCTTCCATGAGGCTGGAGATAGTTTAGAGGATTCATGCATTTTCCATTAGTAATCCTACTTGAGATAGTAAAATAGAGTCACATATCCATAATTTACTGCACCACTTCAGCACCAAGTGTTGATAGAGGAGACATCTGCCTCTTACACATGAGGAAAACTGGCAGAGGCTAACAAGACTTTCATGCAAGGCACACCTTGAGGTAGCTCAGAATACCAGAATACACCAGAACTAATTTGTTTATCCCACTGTATACACTGAATTTATTCTCCTTAATATTAACTACCATAATTTTTTTTCCTTTTTCTCCTTCCAGTATATGCTGCCTTGAATCTCTTTTTTTTCCAGAAGGCTTCTATCACCCTTAACAGTAATATAAAAATCGCCCATATGTTGTTTAAAGGTTTAGAACCAATTAGCCAAGTCTTTGCTTTCATTTCATCAGCTCAAAATTTCTGTGTATCTGATCACACTGTTCCCACTGAGATCCCAATAAGCTAGAATTTCTCATTTTGGTGGCCCCTAAATTCTATTTATAGAGTATTCTCCAACAATGAATGCATCTGTTCAGAAAACAAGGTCTGACTGTGCTCAAAAGTAACTTACAATGAGCCATGTCAGCAAATACTAGATAAAGGTAGTGCTGAAAGAGAGAAATTAATACTTCAAGCTCATTTATGATTTATGAGTTCAGGGTTGAAATGAAAGTAGCACATAATAATGAACAATGGAAATACGTCTTGTTTGGAGAGTGCACCTGAATAGAACTTTGAGCTTGAATAGGTTATTAATAGGTTATTGATCCAACTGATTTCTGCTATGAAAAAAAAGAGCAAAGTTCAAAAACTGGTCAGCAATAAACAAAAATATACTCTATCAGCCAATAGCCAAAATGCTCTTGCACAGACATAAAAATATAGATCTGTAACTATCAGAGGCATGGGTATCTCACATATAAACTGCATTGCTTAGGATTCCCACATCCAGGATATCACATTACTACTCCTTCCAAGTTTTTCAAGAAGAGGTCAGTTGGCTTTGTCTGAGTCACAAGATGTCATGGCAGTGAAATCTCAGGTGATCTCAAGGGAAAAAACAGCAGTGCATTTTCTACTCCATGCCAGGAAATTAAAAATCCTGAGATTTTTTAGAGGTAGTAATTTGCTTTCTTTGTACTCTACTGGTAGGACAAACCTAATGGCTAGTGAGATCTGACTTCAGATGCAATGCCTACAGTATTGGCATGTTTTGTTTTAATTCAACACCATCCTGAAAATCAGAGCCAGCCTTTGATATGTTCTAAGGAACATGCCAGAGACACAGTCACACCTCTGAGTCTATGGGAAAGCTCTTAAAGCAGCTAAAATTTCACCTAGTCAAGTAAAGAAAACCTCCTTAGATAAAAGTTCAAATGAATGCACATTCATACCTCTTCTTTTTCTTCACAGAGCATAAAAATCGTATTTTGATATCACAAAACTATATTTAAAGTAGGAAGATCATTGTGCTCATGACTGTCCAGGGTACCAGCTTGCCCACAGTTCTTGCTCTTCATCCATAGACCAAGTCATGTCTTTTAGCTACACATATATATAATATATACATCTGCATAAACCAGTTGGTCTGTTTCAAATGTATTTAGTAATTTTATTATATTTTTATCTAGGTATGTATGGTCCTGTAACAATTTACAGATTTTACAAAGCATATTTGCAGAATACAGCTTGAGGAGAGATGTTTGATTACAGTTGAGTTATTTGCTGGGTTTTAATAAAGTGGTACCACGTGGGCACGTGCAATAAGAACATAAAGTGTGGCAGTTTCACCTGTTGCTACATTTACTGGGTTGCATTCTTCCACTTGCTCTAATTAACATGAGAACTTGGTAACTTCTTAAAAAATGTGTTAAAAAGTAATTCTTATGTTAAGCTGAAGAAAAAGGATCAGTTACATCCACAACTGGAAAGTTTTTGAACTCTCTCAGCAACAGAAGTTTCATGGGAGATTGTTTTCATCAGCAGGATGAATAAAAGATGAGTTGGCAGCTGATTCAGGTAGAAATATTTATTACCAGCATTCACTGAAAATGACACTAGAATGCCTCTAAAAGGCTGCCTGGAAAATTAAAAAAAAAAAAAAACAACAACAAACCCCCCAAAAACCCAACAAAAAACACCACAGGAAAAGAAAAATTAAAAAGTCCTTTAAAAATTAACTTGCACTCGAGAAAAGGAAATGAAGATAACTAAGTATATCTACTCTTATATCAGGTGGTTGGAAAACCACACAGAAATTGAAATCAAAAGGAAATTGAAGCAAAAATGAAATTGAAACCCCTTTACCTAATGTGATCACAGAAGGGCAGCAATGCCACATTGTTCCTTTGGTTTTTACAGAGATTCTACACTCTCTTCCCCTTAATGTCACCAGAGAAACTCTCAGAATATTGCCTGGTGCCACCTGCTCTACTGCAGCCAAAGGTTTCAAAGACACAGGGCTTAGTATAAAAAAAGCATAATAAAAATAAATAAGTAACTAATAAAAATAAATAAGAAACTTTTTGAGCAGTGTTAGGGTTTTACTGTCTACTATTATCATAGTTTAAAACATACAGCAATTATCTCTTATTCATAAACAGGGTTTTGCAAATGAGAGGAAGGTTCTGTGTACATGCCTTGGGAATTCACAGGGGATATCACAGCAAAAAAAAACCCCTGGTAAACTCTGAGTTTCTGAATGCATGGCAACATCAGAATTAGGGGTGGAGGTGCTGATTTTATTTGTTTTACATATGCTTGCAAAGAGTAAGAGAGAACTACTCCATCTTGTTTAAAATAAAATAATGCAACATGAGCCTCAACCCTGGAGGATTTTAATAATGACCTAGTTTCTCTGAAAATCCAGCCAAAAGACTAGATTTTAGTTTTAACAGAGTGAGAGCACAGAAAATATCTGATTAGTAAATACATCAAGTGAGTTTGATTTCAGAACCTGACTCAAGGCCATGTGTAAAGGACCAAATCTGTAACCCAAACATCACAGCTTTACCCTGCCCCACTACTGCCCAGCACCTTAATCTTTCAGTTGAGTCACTAGGTATTGTCTGATTATTTTATTTTTGTGGTAGGTGGTTAGAGACGGACTCAAACAAATCCCAGGTTGAAGGTGGAGTTACACAAAGTTGGTCTGTGTGGAGGGTGCATTACTTTTACCTGTGATAACAGAGAGGACAAAGTGATTGCTGTATCACTCCAGACAAGTGTTCTTTGCTGTGCTATAACCAATTGCTGTAACAGCAATGAACAGCTGAAGGTTTTCTGTAGGATTGTGGGGTCACTCATGTTTGCACCTGGCTGAAAGCACCTTGTCACACTCTAGAATTCCCTCATCTGCTGTGTGTGCAAGAAAGTCACATCCCCTTTCTCACATTACTCTAAAAATACAATGTTGCCCCTTTTTCTTGAAGTGATTGCTCAGAACTTGTGAAAATGGAATATTATGGAGTGGTGGGAAGCAGAGGGGTGGAAAAAGCAACAGCAAGAATACATAAAGGATGCAAGTTTTGGTGAGCTGCATCCAGTGCAGGCAACTATGTCCAGAAAAGAAAAGAATTTCAGATAAAAGTAAAGATAAAAAAATGGAGGGGGGGGGGAACGGACGACAGGGTGGAGAGAAGGTGGACCAAAAACCTCCACCACTAAACAAAACAAAGACTGATTCATTGCTTAAATGCTTGTCTTACCCAAGAATGCCAGTTGACAATGAGGTTGAAGGAGGTTATCTCTGTGAACACCAAAACTAACAGTATATCCCCACCTGCTCCCCACAGCAAGCTCCTCTGGGAGCATTCCAATGTAATTTCCAGGCTAGAAGTCTGTCCAAATGACAACACTTTAACCTAAGCCAGAGTACAGCCATGGGGCAGCTGTGGCACTTGCGGCTTGAGCTGCACAACAACTTAAAGATTTTCTCAGCTTTGGAAGCATCTTTTCTTGTATAATTCCTCAGGAATTATACTGTCTCCTAGTTTTGATTCCATGTCCTTATACCCACCAGGGCCAGGACAATGAGAGTGTTTTCCACAAAGCTTAACCATTTAGGATACTTAGGCCATTAAAATTTGGTTTTGAAAAGGAATTAATCAAATTCTTGCTCAGATTACCCGGTTCATAAATTGGAAGTACTAACAAATTACATAGAATTTTTAAGATGTGTGTAGGTCATTGATGGTAGTTTTTCTCCACTTTTCAACAGCACATGAAGTTTATGTTATGGACACTTACATAAGAGAGACCGTTCATAACACAGCAACCCTTTTGCAAAACTCAGGTGACATCATCTGGCCAAGCCTGGTTCTGCAGGCACTAAAGTAGAGATTATTTGGTAACATACTGAAATGGAAATTATGCTTATTAAGGAAACATCACAGAACCGTGGAGAATCAAATAAGATTTGATTGATAAGATTGATTGATTGATTGGTTGATAAGAGCCACCTCAAAGCAGCAAAGTCTGTGTCAGAGAGGACAAAACAAAGTTCACTGAACAGATAGAGAAGAGCATGTAAAAGGCTCCACTGTGGGAGCTCAGAGCCCCTGGATCCGAGAGCAGGATGCTGTTCCTAATGCACTGCAGGCACCTACAGGCTATTTCCACAGGTAGCACCTCTGGGCTGATTTGAAAGTACAAAATCAAGGTCTGAACTGACCAACTCACTCTAGAACAAGTTCCCATAGGATTTACTCCAAGATTTCAGCAGCACAAAATACTACTTTTATTAATGTTAGTTGGCCCTGATTTAACTATTGATTGAACAGTTAGAGATGAAAATGCCTATGACCCAGGTCAAATGGGTAGAATCCCTATTTTCCTCACCACAAGTATATGGATTACTGGGAATTTAGATTGACTTAAAACTGAAACTTATTTTAAATACATTGAATTGCTGTCAATCCAGCTAATTTCAGGGTGCACTAAATTTTTAAAGTCGTGCAACTTCACATGGTTGTAATGGATGAATTAGTCCAGAAACATATTGCTGCATGTGCACTGTCACAGTTCAGTACAACCTTTAATTTCTGCAGTGACTTTGACATGTGATTTATTGTCTGAATAAATATGAACATCTAATACTCTAGAGAATTGAGACTGTGAAATGAATTGTAAGAAAAGTGCAACATCTCAACGTGGTGGAGAATGCAAATGAGAATGGAGAATGAAACTTTATTCTGTTTCAGCAGCTCTTTAGAGTTGAAGACCCTGCAAGCTTGTTGAGAGAAACCTCCTCCTTTTGATGAGCTACAGTTGTTTTTGTCACCTGTCTACCAGATTTCAGAGAGCATGAAATCAGGGAGATTTTCATCTTGTTCTTAGTGTGAGGATGCAAGTGTAAATGAAACAAAGAGGTTAGATGGGTCTGTTTAATTGGATGGAAAAGTTCTGAGTGCACAGTGGTTGACTGAGATGTGCCATGTGTCATCTGGTCCTTCAGTCACTTGGGTGACAGTTGCAGTGATAGAAGAGAGTAGATTTTCAGGGTTCCATGGTAAGAATTAATGAGCTCTGTAAGCTCATGATCCCAGGATGTTTATAACTTAAGAACACAAACTGAACATTCAGATAAGAACAAAGAATAACCTTGCTTAACTGAAGGTGGTCTTTGCCAAGTGCTTAATATCTCAGAGAACCAGGCCTGAAGCAGCTGTGGGTTGAGACATCTCACATTTTCTACATGTTTGGGTTTTTTATGCTTTGGTTTTCTTATCCCTCTCAGATCTAGCGATGCATTAATATTATGGAAGGGAGAGGCGTTTCTGTCAGATTCATGAGTTTCCTGCAATATGATGTGTGCTGCGTAGGGCAGATATTTAACTTGTGTATGTGCTCTTAGGGCTGAGTGAATTTGGATATCCAAGAGAATACAAAGGCACAGAGCAAGGCCATGTGAGTGGTATGAAGAGGCAGTCAAAGAAAGAGGTCTGAAGGTATTTTCACCTGCAAAGAGTGTTTGGAGGAAGAGGCAGAAAGGTGTGCTCTTTAGGGTGAGGGAGTTTGGACATCCAAGTGAAAATGAAGGCGTAGAGCAAGGCAGTGTGAGTGCAGTGCACAGGCAGTCAAAGAAAGAGGCCTGTCTGAGTTTTGGAGAACAAGCAAAAGCAGCAGAAACACCTGAAAGCAGCAGAAGCAGCAGAAGTGGCTGAAGAAGAAGCAGCTGAAGAAGCAGAAGAAGCAGAAGAAGAAGAAGAAGGATGAGGAGGAGAAGCAGAAGCAGAAGAAGCACAAGAAGCAGCAGAAGAAGGAGCAGTAGAAGAAGCAGAAGAAACAGAAGCAGAAGAAGCGAAAGAGAAGAAGCAGCTCTTTCATAGTCTAACATATAACACACTCTAACATGCTCTAACATCTGACATACTTTATCAGACTCTGACAAACTCTAACATGGAACATGCTCTAACTTGTAATACGCTCTAACTTGTAGCACTCTCTGACACGTAACATGTAACACACACTGACATGTAACACACGCTGACAATGTAACATGCTATGACGTGTTCTAACACATAACATGCTCTAACGCATAACACATAACATGTAATACACTCTGACATGCTCTAACATGGAACACGCTCTAATATGTAACATGCTGACATGTAACATGCCCTAATATGTAACACACTCTAACACATTCTAACATGTAACAGGCTTTGACATGTAACATGATCTAACATACTACACTCTCTAACACTGACATGCAACATGATCTGATGTGCTCTTACATGTAACATCCTCTAACATGTAACAGGCTCTAACACGTAACATACTCTGACATGCTCTAATGTGAAACACACTGACATGTAACATGCTTTGCCACTCTCTAATATATAACATGCTCTGACACACTCTAACGCATAATACATTCTGACATATATCATGCTCTGACAAGCTCTAAAATGCTTTAACATGTAAAATGCTCTGACATGTAACACACTTGGATACATTCGAACATGTAACTAGATCTAACATGCAACACAATATGACACACTCTAACATGTAAAACGCTTTGACACACTCTGACATGTAACGTGCTCTAACATGTAACAACAATGATGACAATGACGAAGATGTCGACAACATCAAAGTTGTCATCGTCAACGCTGTTGTCATCATCAATGCCATTGGCATCATCATCACCATTGTCGTCATCGATGTTGTCGTTGTCAACATCGTCAATGCCATTGTCGTCTTTGGCATTTTCATCGTTGTTGTAGCTGTTGTCATCATCTTCGTCGTGGTCGTTGATGTCCACACCGTCGTCGTTGACATCGTTGATGTCGTTGTCCTCGTCGTCAGCATAGTCATCAATGTGATTGTCGTCGTCGATATCATCGTCATTGTAATTGTTGTCATAGTCTTCGACATCGACGTTTTTGTTGTCATTGTCATCATCGTTGTCATTGAAGACGTCGATCTCATCGTCGTTGAAGTCGTCGTTGAAGTGGTCGGCGACATTGTCATCGTCATCATCGTTGACGTCATTGTCATCATTGTCCTCCATGTGGTCGTTGTCGTCATCATGGATGTTGTCGTTGTTGCCGTCGTTGTCGTGGTTGAAATCGTCATCATCGTGGAAGTCATCATGATTGTCGTGGTTGTCATCTATGTCGTCGTCATTGACGTTGTCGTCGACATGGTCGCCAATGTGGTTGTTGTCGTCATCATAGACATCATTGTCGTCGACGTTGTTGTACATGTTGTGGTCGTCATGTATGACATCAACATCGTCATTTTGTCATTGATGTCGTCATCATCATCGTTGATGTTGTCTTCATTGACGATATCATCGTTGTCGATGCCATCATAGTCGACGTCATCATTGTTGACATCGTCATCGTTGACATCGCCATCGTCATCGTTGACGTTGTCACTGTCGTCAATGTCACCGTCGTCATCTTCTTTGACATCGTCATTGTTGTCTTCATCATTGTTGACGGCTTCGTAGTGGTTGTCCACGTTGTTGTCAATGTCGTCGTTGTCGTAGTCGTCATCATCTTCATCATCGATGCGGTCATTGTCTTTGTCTTCGTGGTCATTCTCGTTGTCTTGGTGGATGTTGTTGTTGTCATTGACATCATCGTTGAAGTCATCGCAGTCGTCATCAACATCAATGTCATTGTCATTGATGCTGTCGTCATCAACATCTTCGACGTTGTTGACATCTTCGTCGTCATCGTAGACATCATCATCGCCATCGATGTCATCGTCAACGTCATCGTCGTCGACGTTGTTGTCGTTGTTGACGTCGTCATCGTCAACATTGTCGTTGTTGTGGATGTTGTCGTAGTTGTCGTAGTTGAAGTGGTCGTCGTTGTCATTTCGTAGATGTCATTGCTGTCATAGACATCGTTGTCAACGTGGTCGTTGTCGTCGACCTTGTCGTCGTCGACATCATTGTAGTTGTTGTTGACATCATCGTAGATGTGGTCGTTGTCATCTTCATTGCCATGGAAGTTGTTGTCAAGTCATCAACATCATTGTCATTGACGTCATTGACATCATCATTGTCGATGTCGTTGTTGTTGATGTCGTGGATGTCGTTGTCGTTGATGTTGTCAACATCATCACAGTCGTCAACATGGTTGTTGTCATCGTCATTGATGTGGTCGTCATCATCATTGTCGTCGTCATTGATGTCGTCATCAACATCATCATTGTTGTCATCAATGTCATCGTCGTTGTCATCGAAGTTGTCATCATTGACATCAATGTCAATTTCATCATTGTCATCATCGATGTCATCATCGTTGATATGGTTGTCATCGTGGTCATCTAGGATGTCATCATCGTCGTCGTGGTGGTTGTCAATGTTGTCATTGTCATCCTCACATATATCACAGTGACATCACAATCA
>WEIV01010923.1:0-26975 GCA_013390005.1 Calyptomena viridis | reverse complement strand
AGCAGAAAATGTCTCTCTGAGTAGGTAGAACAGAGTTCAGTTTATTGGGGGTTTGGTCCCAATGGGAGCCTACTGCAGAGAGCACCCAGGACCCTCGGGCTCGACCTTTTCTAGGGGGAGTAATTGAGGGGTGGGGAAAAGTAAAACACCAACTAGGGACAAGGGAAGGTGGGATCTGGAGGTAACAGCCAGGGGCAGAAGCCAGAGGCCTTCTACTCAACCCTATCCAGGACCGAGTAACTTTGGATTGATAGGGAAAGGACTAGAAGAAGGGGGGAGCTGAGATACAAATATGGAATAAGGGAGAAGGGGGTCCGAGGAGGGGATACAACTGAGGGCAGGGATAACATTGTCAGGAGTAACCAAGTGGGAAGGGGGGGGAGAGACTAGAACAGTCTATTTACAGAGAGTATATATGAAAGTTAACAAAACTATATATCAAACCCTTATAAATGTATAAACCCATAAAAGCACCGTCACAGCTACTTAAAACTACAACAGTGTGCACAGCAATACTGTGGCAGAATTATTAGAAAAATATGACTTACGGTTCAAAGTCTTGATAAATTTTCATTAAAAATATTAGTCAGGCTTATTCATAAGCCTTAGACAATATTTCTAAAAAAAAATGGATTTTTACCACAGAACCATACCTAGTTTTTGTATCTCAGAATAATTTTAGATAGAATAAAATACTAATGGCTTTGATATACTTCAAATGAAATTAATTCCTCAAAATTTACATAGGTTCAGAACCAAATAAGGGGGGAAATGTACAGATTTTTTTATACATATTTTGCAAGACTAATAAACAACGATTAATACTTTTACCTTTGAAAGCACTACATTTACATTTTGGGAAAACGAATATATATATTGGGCTTTTTTCTTTTATTTATTTATTTAGCATCCCAAGGGTAAAGACAAAATTAAAAATTAGTAATAGCGTGAGGTTATGTGTGCTAGATTTATTCCAGCACAACTGAGGGCCTGCAACAATTTAGTCTGTGTAATTACCTGTTCAGTCCACTGTAACCAGCAGACTATCTTAGACTGTGACCCCCTAAGTAATGGTAGTCCCTCTGTGTGCTCCATGCATCCTCAGAAAGTGATGACTTACCCTGTTCTTGTGCATTCATTTAAGGTTACCTTGGCAACCACTTGATAAGATGGTGCCATAATGTCTGTCCATCTTTTTTAGCTATAGCAAGAGTATATAGACTAGACAATTTCAAAAGATGGTTTTTCCCCCTAGGGCCTGTAGACTCCATATAGATTTCTTTCTATCTTAATAACAAACATGCTAGTCTACTTACTAACAATCCTATGCATTTTATGGTGTTATTTCCCATATACATGCAGACATTGACTCTGGTTCTCTGTATTCTACTGAATGCATTTGCAAAATACTTATTTTTAACCTAGGTTTCTCAAATTTATGTGAACATACTTTCTATGGAGACGGTTGTCTCTGTTCATCACCATTCTAAATTCTGATTGCCCCTAATGTTCAACCATGCAAAAATATTAACTGAGGTTTAAGGAAGACAGGGTTGGAAAAGGTATAGATATATTTTATATTAAATTGGTATCATAACATTATTAAAGAATATAATTCAATATTAATTCAATATATTGACATATAGAAGACAGGTTTCAAAGACACTTTTCTGATGCAATTTCTGAAACTAGGCAGCTGAAGAGAGGAGAGAAATAGAGACTGTATTATTGTCATCTGTGAAGGAAGGAATACTCTGTGAGCTCAAACAAAAGTATAGATGAGACACATGCCATAGATCTGGAACACAGAGAAATATAACTGAGGATAGTAATTTCTTAGACACCAAATAGGCCATTCTGAGATTTTTCTTCTTTGAGGTTTCTGTGGTTGGTGATGAAGGTCCAATCCTCACTGCAGGTGTAGTAGACCAGAATTTCATTTTCAGACGCAAAAGAAATTCACTGAAAAACCTCCCAGCTGAGCCAGTTCCATTTTTACCTCATGTTTATGCTTTCAAATAATTATATATTCATAGAGGTTAAAACCTGGCAAACAAAATAATTCTAGTACTGAACAGCCCATCATAGACTGTCTGATCAGTCAGGCAAATCCGGCAGCACCTGCATGCTGACCCAGAGTAAACTTCAGACATGACATCCAGCAGCTGTTTCAGTGAGATCTGGCATAGATGTTTCAGTTCTCAGAGAAAATGGAATTATTCAGGGTGAGGACGAAGGGATCCTTAGAAAAGTAAGTCAGTATAAGAAAAAATAAATTTTATATACTTCCTGTAGAAAGTAAGAGAAGTTATTTGCAGTGGTTATTTCTGTGAACTGTTTCAGCCAGTAGCTGATTGGTCATAAAATTTCTATGGCAAATTATTTTAATCATATTATATTAAAGTTCTTTCATTTTAGTTGAAACTTCTTTTGACCTGCATGAATTAATCTTCCTATTATGTCCTCTCATCTTTTTAAGCACCACTTACACCATTTTCTTTCTCTACCTGATGAAAAGGGAGGAAAAAAAGAAAAAATACAATATGAAAAATACAATACGTATGATACAATATGAACTGTGGACATAAAAGCAGGTAATACAGTAACAAATTTTAGTTGTTATTTTATAGCTCACAGTTCAAACATTCTCTTTAGCATGTAATTTTCAGCTCTAAGAATACCTAAATCAATGTACACTAAGGTCAATTTGTTAGGACTGAAAGCACTGAGTGATGGGTCTGTGAAGGTTCACCTGAAGCATTTAAAAAGATGTGAAGAGAAAAATAGTCTTTTTCTCCTCATTCATTTATTGTTTAGAAGAAACTCTGATAGCTCTATGCTGCAGTGAAATTTAGAGAACAGTATTATTAAGAGCTTGGATTGTGGTCTTTTGAATTTTGAGCTTATTTACTTCATATGAACATTTTTACTTTTTTGTTCTCCAAGCATCTTGATTCTTACATAGTCTTTCTTCATTTAAAGTCAGAAAGGCTCAACAGAACTAATGATTTTACTCTCGGAATTCACAAAAAAAAAAATAGTGTGGGGGCAAGGTCTTATTATTTTGCATGACAAAATGTCACATGAAGTGGAACAGAAATAAAGAATTTCTGTCCTGTGGGTATTTATGTATACATCTTTAAGGCTATTCAGTGTCCCACCCCCCAAAATATGTGTAAACCAGTCTGTTAGAGATTTATTTGACCCAACCAACTGGTTCACTTGATTTAGACAGTAAGTTTTCAGGAACTTCACAAAACAGCAGCTATTCAGTGTCTTAGCCCCCAGGTGGTTATGTCTAAAACAGTCTGCCAGAAGTTTCTTTAATTGCAACTGTTTACTAGCAGATTCACTGAAATTTAGACAGGAAGTTTGTTCGATACTTCACAGAATAGCAAGAGGGAGAGAACAAGACCCCTCACAGAATCCCCGTTGAGAAATATGAGCACCACAATATCACGGACTATCTCTGATTAGTTCACCAAAATAACAAGTTCACTAATACCATTTCATGACAATTTCAGAGGATTCAATACATCTTTGATAACATTTTAACTGCAAAAATATACTGTGGCTATATACAAGCAACCTACTAGCAAGCTACACAAAACAGGCACTAAACAACTTAAAACCAAAACTTTCTATGTTAGAGCAGGGTAATTAAAAGTATTTTACTAGTAGAAAATATCCACACTTAAGCAAAATACCCAAACCTTAGGACTTAAAAAGACTGCACAACAAATCTAACAGTAACACAAACTAGATGGTGAGATTCATTTAACGATAACACAAACATGAAACACTCAAAACTTGACAGTGATACACCTACTTAGAGTAAAGCAAAGTGTTAAGCATAAAGAAAAAGGAAAGAAAGTGATATTAGTTAATATCACTCACCCCAAGATATTACGTGGAGTGGAAGGAGGAGAGGTGTGCTTCAGCTACCTCTGCGAAACATGTTTGGAACTTTTCTCCCCAGATCTCTCTAGGTTCAAACTTCATATATTTTTTTCTCTTAAAACAGTTTGAGTGACAGGCCGGGCAAATATACAAATGTTTTGGGTGTGTTTTAGAAAAGACAAAGGACAGAAACAGAGGTTCAAAGACCATGTCTGGCTTCATGCCTTCAGGAATCTTAAAAGAAAGGCTTCAATATCTCCGTATTGCCCCATTCTTCAGTCAATCCTGTTTTCACACCAGGTTTATCAGTGTCTGGGAATGTCTCCCCAGGTGTTCAGGCCTTCCTGTGTCTCATCAGAGCTTATCTGTCCTTATGTGTCTTATCTATCACCCCACGCAGAGCATAACACAAAAATATTAAACAAGATCTTTCTTAGTCACTCTTAACTTTACATTCATAAAGTCATAACTCATTTAAGTCACAGAGCCACTTAAACCAACATTATGTCACAAAAGGCATAGTTTTCCCTTTCAATAATTACAGTTCTATATGTGGTACTCAGTATTTTTAGCAAATTAGTGCTAAAATTAGTGCTCACTTCTCTTTTTCTTCTTTCCCTTTTTGGCATATTAATTTATTGTAATTTTATCTTCTTATTATTTTTGACACAGATAAACTAATTTTCAGCTTTCTTTTAATGAAAAATAAAACTCCAAGGATATTTTTTTTTTTAAATTTTAATGCCTTGATAATCATTTGACAAGTTGCAAAGTGGGAGTTGAGAACTGCTGAGGCTGACAAATCTTGCTATAAAATGAAGTGTGTAAGAAATTTCAGCGTGTGGTTTAAAAACAGAGAAAGATGCTTGGGTACTTGAAATAAACTAGTTGAAGTTTCGCCCACTCAAGTACACTAATGTGGTGCAGTGGTGTTAGCAGGCACTCATTTCTCTATGTTGAAATGAATGACAAGCTAATTGAAGGACAAGGACTAGAAGAAATCAAGCCTACGTTAAAGATTTCATAAGCCTGAACAAAAGACACATTAGAGCTTGAATTCAGTGTTTTAACCTGAGGAGATAATTTAGATAAGTTCAAAACTTTATACAATATATACCTTAATACAGCCTGATTCTCTGCAGGTGCTGCAAAACCAATAGTGCTCTGGGTTTTCTTTTTAGAGCTGGCTCAACGTGCAGAACACTCTGTTGTAGTACACAGACATATTCTATCTTCCCTTGCTGAGATCTGCCAGAAAATCTAAAGTTAAAAGAAAAAGAGACTTCTGAGGTCAAGACTAGTGCCTTAATTTAAAAAAAAAAAGAGGAATAAAAGATTTTTTTGTAGATTCTGATTACCCAACCTTTCTACAGGTAGTATTAGCATTTTTAAGTTGCTATTTAAACAGTTAGGAAAATATATCAGGCTCAACTTTTCTAGCATTACACACACAAACTGGAATTATTGACAGCATCACTCTCATTAAAAATTAATTTCAGTCATGCTAGAAGGTGGACCAGTGAATTTCTAAGGTTCATTTCAACAGTGCCTTTCTATGATTATATGAGTTTGAAAAAAACTGACAAATCCAGAAGCCTTTGGACATGAATAGATCATGATAAAAATTATAAATGAAATGCTTTCAGATTAAGAGATTTCCTACGGAAAATAAAAATTAATTATTGCCGCAGTCCCAAGGTCAGTGCTAATCCTGTTTTTACCCCGGCTAGCTTGAACAGCACCAGCTGGAGGCCAACACGGTAGATGAGTGGGACGGCACCCAGTTCAAAGCTCCTTTTTCCAAGGAGTCTAACCAGGTGTCGCCTCAGAGTAAGCAGGCTTGATTCAAACCTGCTTGGCTCTGCCAGGACGTGCAGCCATGGCGAGCAAAGACATACAGGCAACTCTTTGTAGTTGAAGCAGTTTGGGTTTATTGGATCTCTATAGCCAGCGTGGCTAGAAAAGCTTCTAATCCCAAGGGAAGACAACCAGAAAGAGCCAGGAGCAGTTCCTGTGTGCCCGTTTATCAATGGGGGTTGAAACCAGGGGAGGAGTGAGGGAATAACCAATGGGAGAGAAAGGTAGGAGTGGTTTAGGGAAGGGGCTACATCCCAAGAAGCCAGAGGCCTGCTACTCAAACCAATGGCCAACTGTGTAACATGGAATGTTCTGGGGAATGGGGTGGATTGGGTTACATATATGGGGTAAGGTGGGAGGGGTAAGGATAAGGGGTACATTTGAGGGGAAGATAAAACCTTTGGGCTAAACCAACTGGGTATGGAACAGGGGGTAACAGAACAGTCCAATATGAACAGAATTATACATTATAAAAATGAACTCAGAACACGCACTGCTACAAATTATTATCAACAATTTGTAGTAAGCAACTTCAGCAATCTCTGAACTTATGCATGCTACACAGAATTTTCCTTTTAACAATTAAGACAGCTAGTGCTGTTAATTTAATCTTGAAATATTTTACAGTAGCCTTTTTTACAAAAACCAAAGGAAATCCCCGGTCAAAACTTTCTGAGTTGCTTCTTGTGAGCTTGAAATTTTATCTACAAAGTCCCACACAAGCTATTCTGTTTTAATCATTCCACTTTATTTCCAGCATACCTGGGAATTTACCAAAGACTTTTAACTAAACCTTTTTTTACCATATGGAGTTGTAAAAAGAAAATTACTTAAGTTTGAAAAAGGAAATTGACTTTATTATGAAAAAGGAGATAATATTTTATTAATAGATGGAAATGCTATTTAAATTAATTTCATAGTTAAAAAATAAAGGGACATTTCACCTTTGTTAAAGTAAGAACTATGTTCTAATTAAGTTATTTTATAACAGTAGCAAGAAGATAATTTAGGAGTAAACATAAAGTTTTCTGTTAGCAAGTCTAGTAAGATGTTCACTGACAAGTGGTCAACATACCTTCATCCTCTTTTGTATTTTTGATCCCTGAAACATCTTTGGCTTTACTTTCTGTGCAAAACCCTGAACTCCTTCCTTAATGGAGTCCAATGCAGCAAGCCTGTATGCTAGTCATACAGAGCTGGCGTTTATAGCTGACAGAGTAATTCTGGTTGTCATTGTCAAAAGGTTGTCATTGAAAAGATGATTATTTATTCACCAAAATGACAATTATACCTTGGCCAAGGAAGAATAATTTCCTGTATTTTGGTTTATTTACCCCGGAGTTCAACACATTCAAAATTACTCTTCACATTTCTTGTAAAGATGTGTTCTAAATCATTTCAAGGACAGGTCTCTCCCTCCCTAAGTAGAGCAGCAGTCAGAGAAGTTGTTCCTACTCTTGTAGGAACTCTAATTGTTCCTAAAGAAAACTTTAAAATTTTGGAATTCTCAAACTGTCTTCAGTTTAGTTTATTTTGGTTTTGTGCTCACATATTATTTTCAATTACAATCCTCAATCCAACTCAGATTATTCTATGATTCTATATAAACCTCTTGGTCACAGAGCAGCCTTTCTGGCCAACTATCTAGTTTGGTAGATGGAAACTGAGATGTCTCATCACTCCATCTATGCCACTAAGCTGGCAGAAATTCAAGGACTTTCAGAATGGTACTCTTCAGATTTCTCTCAAATCAGAATTGGCAAAACATAGAGAATGATTTCACTAAAATTTTCATGGAACATTCTAGGTTGGAAGGAAACCACAAGGATCATCGAGTACAACTCTTAAGTGAACAGTCCATACAGGGATCAAAACCACAAGCTTCATGTTTTTAGCACTATGCTCTAACCAACTGAGCTAATCTCAGGATCATACTGTCATAGTAGAATGCTTTAAGTTTGCCAAAACAACAATTCTAAAACTACCTTTTCAATCTCTTATTTTTCAATTTTGTGTACTTCCCTGTCAAAGTTTTCTAGTTAAACTAATTTCTAGCCATGTGAACTGCATCAATACTTAGCTATCATAGCTATCCAGATGGTTAAGGAAGAAAGAAGACTTAGTTCTTCTACGCTTATCTGTGCAGTTTTCCAGAAGTTCAAAGCAGATACATAAGTATGGAAAGAGTCTGCATGCTTGCAACTTACTTCTTCTACATGGAGGATTAGGAGGAATTAAGCCAGAACCAAAGTTCTTGCTTCCCTTGGTGAATTAATAAATTTCAATTTGTGGAGTGGTGAAAGCCAGCAAAAAGCTCTGTAAATGACAGAAGTTACTATGATTTCTATTTCCTTTCAAAGAAGGTCCTGAGACAGCTCATGAGTGATAGCCCATAAAATCTAAGATTAACTCTTTGCATTGTGCTTCCACTAAAGCTAGCAATAAGAGGGATTGTATATGGACTATACATCAGAATAATTCTGAATAAGTTAATGTAAATTAAAGTTAAGATTGAGATGGGTTTAATTAAGGTTAAGATTGAGATGGGTTTACTCACCTTTAAACTTGAGAAACAAGAGTTCCTTAGAGGTAATTAGGTGATATTTTCACAAGATTGGAGGACAGGGTATTTTCCTCTGCCTTTCTAAATCTATAGAAATACACACAAGAGTAAGGAAAAAAAAAAAAAAAGAAAACAAACCCCCAGATTTATGGAGTTTTTATTGTAAACACTTTTCAATGCCCAGCATTTCTAATGACTACTATACAAATAGTAAGCTACACCTGCCTGATAGCTGGTCCATTTGGAGTTATTATTGCACAGAATCAAGTTCATCCCCTTCTGTTCTGCTATCACGGGTAGGGGTACAGACTGCACGATATATATGACACTCTTGGCTGTGTGTCGTTCCGAAGGTCCCGAATATGTAACAGTTTATTGTTTATAGAATAAACATTTATACACATCAGAAGGTTTGCATATTCTAACATATTTGGTGAAAAGTTATCTTACTGCTTTACTATTGGTCACAGCCACAGCACTTGCCACTCTGCCTGTCCCAGCTGCATTTCCTCTCTCAAGGCCGTGCAGAAATGCCAGCCTACCCCGACATTCTGCCCTTGATATTTTACTCCAGTTAGATTCTTTATTTACCTCTGATGCTTTCATATTTTTCAAGCTCTTGCAAAAAGCTCTGGAGTATATTCTATTGCTGTCCTTTTATCAAGCAGTACCTGGTATTTTTGCCTTTTAGAGGCGACTTTCTAATAGAACAAAAAGTAGTGACATATAGCTCTATTGAGCTTCTTCATTTGTAGCATGTATGCCCTTGAGTGTCTCCATGGTAAGCCAATGACACAAGAAAACCCCTTCTTTCAGGAGTCTCAGCTCAAACATCAAGAAAAAACAGAGCTCTGAAAATTATCTCAGGTTAAGTCTTCATGGAAGGGAGCAATTTCTTCCTCTTGCTGCCAAAATGCACACTAAGAAACTGTGTCAACTGTGTTACACAGGAGATAACACAGGGCATATCTTCACTCAATGTACAGAGCTTACACAAATTTAAAAAAAATGTAAAATCATATATAAGATTTCCATCTAATGATTTTCACAAGAAAATTATCTTCTCACTACACAGCCTTACTTTAAATGCCAAGAGATTTCAACCAAATAACCTTGGTAGAAGTATCAGAATGAGAACCCTGGAGAAAAAAGCCATGACCAGAATCTAATTGCTCAGCCACACCACTCTGTGAAAAGAGGTTTGACTGTATGAAGAACTGAAATCTTGTTTACTAAAGGTGTAAAAAGATCTTTTCCTATTGTCTACAGATATCCTTAGTCTTCTGTTGCTATTGTCATTTAAATGATCCCTTAAAGGTCTTTCAGCCTTTGATGTAAGACTTGATTTACTCAGGAATAAAACTTATATTACAACTTTTCATTTTCACATACAAACATGTGCAAAATATTTTCCTTCTGATTTTTGGTTTCTTTTGTCTCTTAATATTTTATCAATTAAACACTTTTTTTTTTCAATGTGCAGGTTTCTCTCTTCATCTATAACAGAAATACTTAGACGAACTACTTTTTCACCTTATTTACAAGCTCTGCATCTCATATGGCCTCTTTTCTCACTCCTTTTCCAGTGCTATATGGAGAAACTACAGCAACACCAGGGAAGATCACATCTGAAGCAGCTGCATAGGTGGTGCTATAAAGAGTGCTCACCAAGTGCAGGGATGCAGTTGCCTGCTGCCCATGAAGTTTGACTCACTCATGTCCACCTTGGCACTTCCATGCTTGACTGCAGTGCTTAAATGACAAGGAGAAAGATAAGCAAAAGCAGGGTTCTTTTTATCTCTACTTCTCTCTGCCAACTTTAATACAGGCCCAAGCTGATTCCTAAAAGGAAATTAAAACAAACAAACAAACAAATACCAAAAACCCCACAACAAACCTCTCCCCTTTTTTACTCTTAAGTGAAAATATGATCTCCTAAATGGCCTAGAAACTCTAGATATCTGAAGAACTACTCTTTAATCTATCTCACCCTAAAAAAAAAGGCCTCCTCTTGAGTCCACTGGAATCGATAGAAAGATTTAGATTGAATTCAGTAGGTTTTGGATGGGTTTTTCTGAAAGCACACAATTAATCTCACTTCTCTTATCAGTTCTCCAAGTTCCTGTAGTATTACTGAAATTCTCACCTACAAATGAAGAAAAAGTCTACACAGCACAACAATTAATTTCAAAATTACTTAGGGATTGTTCAGACTGGAGCTCTTATTTTCTTTCACAAAACCACTGATCAAGTGAAACTGCTAGACTTGAACTCAGTTCCCGTGAACATCACTGCATGCTAAATGCTAAATGAAAATTTTAGGCCTTGTGCATGAAAGCTCTTTGCAGAGGTAGTTGACTTCACCACCATTGTTGAAAAGAGATAGTTCAACATCTTTAAGTGATTTGCTAACACATTAGTTTTAAGTCAAGTCTTTAAGATATTTTACTTATTCTCAGTTAAAATGGCCACTTTTTGCTTCCTTTATGAGATTATTCAATTATCTAATCCCATTCCAGAACCCACAGTGCCTCCTGCACCCTAAATCGATGTTTGTATTCTTTTTCTTTTACTTAGAAGTCATCTAGTCTAAGGAAGAGGAAAGGATGACAAGGTAGATAGTGGCAGTTAAAAAAAGATACTTCAAGATGCACCATAAACAACACAGAAGTTAAGACAATGACACTTGTCAGAAGTGTCAGGAAGCAGCAAAGTTCAAGCTAAATGTGTTTTTTACAGGGATAAAGGGAATGTGCATAATAAAATCAAACAGGAATCTAGGTCCTCAGCATTTACTTAAAATCTGGAAATTTGTATGTTAAACTGTTAAACGTAAGCCTGGGACTCCATGTAGGAATGTTGCACCATAGAAGTCGTAAAGTACAGTGCTCAAGTATAGAGACTGATGCTACTTCTTCATGATGGGTGTTAAAGCAGAAAATTATGTTATAAAGATCCAATTTTATATCTTTTGCGTGTAGGACACTGGACATGAACACAGAAAATAGCTGTCCTGCACTTATTTTCAGATTTATTTGGGATCTACCTGGATCTCAGAGTCACATCTTCTATCTCATTATACAATCACTAAACTAAGAAGTTCCCACAGCAGGTTCCCAGCTGGAAATTAATCTAATTTCTAGACTGACTTCACAGTATCAGTTCTACACATCTCTTCTCTTTACAACTTTACGTTGTTGGAATATCAGTGACTGTTCTTACCTCTTCAGTTAATCTCTCCATTATCCTTACAAGATGCAAAATAGCTGGGGGTGTTTGTTTATTTATTTATTTATTTTAGCAAGAGATCGCTTTGATTGAAATTTTATTTTTCTTGTTTCGTACAAAAAAAGTACGTACACTGGTCATTACAAACCTATACTTTAAGATTAAATTTTGTAGGATTGTCTAGGCCATTTGTTCTAAGCCTAGATTTTAACCAGAAAATAGAACATTAATGGTAGTGTTTAATGAGAAGGAGTTAGACATTTCTTGACCTTGGGACAAGAGACAGGTAAAACTGGGTGAGGGTTTATGTTGCATTGTTAGATAAAGAACATCCTAAGTTGAAGGTGGAGGCAATCAGAGAAAAGTCAGCTGGCAAGCTCTGAACGAAAAGGGATTTGGGAGGATTGTTCATGAGGAAAGGGAGAAACTTGGAAGCAGTTAAGATTTAAGCAAATTGTTCCTGAAACAACAACAAATGAGATGTAATTCTGAAAACTATTGCTTAATAATGACTAAATGTTTTTATTATTAATTTGATTTCAATTACTTTATTGCTGACATATTTGAAAATATACTGATATAATTTTGAAATACAGTCAAAATAGTTTTAAATATATATATTACAAGATTTTAAAATGTGTTTGAAGCAATTCAAAATGTGATTATTCATCATTATATCACTATATGTTATTATAGAAAGCTCTTTCACAGGAAAGTCAGATAGGTTTCTCCACATATTCTTACAGTAGAGATGACTTTGTATTCTGTAGTGTTGTAAAGCAGCAGATGGTTCTCCATCTCTTAAGTATTTTCTGTTCATACGCCATTTTCCTCTTCTAGCTTTCATCCATTTTACCTCTGATCTACTGAAGCAAGTCTAAAAACAACCTATTTCATCTAAATTCCAAATCTCTCTACATATTGAATACATAATCTGAATCATTCTTGCAACAACCTGAATCTCTATATTAACTCATCACTGGGCTCAATACTGAGGAACTTAATTTTTAATGCAAACCACATGAGTATAGCTTGCTGTTTAGGGCTCCCAAACTGCCCTGTTGCAGAGCAAGTCAGCACAAAAGCTGTATCTTCAAGGAAGCTCTTGCAATCTGCGGTCCACCTTGTGGAGAAGCACCAAATTTCTTATTTTCCCTTCCAATCTGAACAAACACAATAAATTTTCAAGTTGTGGAAATGAAATTCCTTTCTCCATATAACTCCTCATTTGTAATACATGTTGACATGTTGACAGACCTTTATCTTTCCACCTAGAAAACATTAAAATTATTGCTAGCTATTCAGGATACAACTGTCAAATCTTTATTTTTTTTCTCCCTTTCAGTGCAATTTTGCCTTTCTAATTACATATTCTTCCAGTCAGGATCACCCAATACTACACATTTTTGATGACATTTAAATTAATGTATCTTATAAAGACATATAGATAAAAAAATACAATGGGATATCTTCCTATTGTTCTGCCTTAAGATGCTTTCTTTCTTTCAGAGATTGCCTCTTACACACAGAAAGCAAAATGGAATTGTTCTAATACATAGGATAAGTACTCAAAAAACTTGCACTAAGGGACTGAGAAAACAATAAACACATTGAAAGTATGTCTGGTTATAAAAAGACAAAAATTCAATCTCTTTCATTTATGCTACAAATATGCTAACTAGTATTAATTGCATAAGTCTTGCAATCTTTCTGTTTAACTACATAGAAATATTTACCATATGTGGTGCTGATACAAAACTTCAAACATTTCATACATAATAACAGCCAAATGGGATTAAAAAGGAACAGTTCTGAAGACAGCAATGATCAATAGTCTATGGTTACATACTGAAAACTTCTGTAAAAAAAGCAAGAGAAATAGTGATGGAGAACCATCGCAAGCTCAAAATTGCCAGCTATCCCCCTGGGCTATCTCTTTGATCATTCTTCCCATGCCCTTCCTCTCACTTAACTTGAAGGTCTAGGGGAGGAAAGGAAGCTACAAAAGTAGTGTTCAACTAAACAAGACGTAGCTTAAGAAAGTTGAGGACTTGCAAGGTGAAATGTAAAATGGTTAAAGCAACAACTCTGGTTTAATTTCTATCTCTAGCATTGACTTAATTTGTAATTACGAGTAAATAATTTTACTAATTCACCTTCATTGTAATATTTTTTGAAAGCAAATGTGACTTTACTTTCACAACACTGAGCTCTTTGGACAATGTAAACAAAAATCAAAATATGATATAATTGGATACAATACGAATTAATACATTAATATAACATCATATTAATAGTAAGTTTGTATATATATAAAATATACAGATCCATTAATATGGAAATTTCAAACACAAATATTTAGTGTTCAGCACTAGAACCTCTGTAGTGTATGGTGCAAGAGTAATGCTCTCATTTACACATACGACTAAAGACACTACCTTCCCGCATGGTGTATTACAAAGCTGATGAATCTCTCCTTGGACTATAGGCAGAGAAAGTTTTGCTCTTTTTGTAGCTGGGACCAGAGTATTATATGTTCTGTACTTGTTTATATGCACAAACATCGTAAAAATGCATGAGCTTGTCCATAATAACTTTATATGTGTCCTTTGATTTGTGTCAGTCATTCTGATTTTGAAAATTCTGTCAGAACTCATGAACATAAGATTCTCCTCTCAGTGTGAACAGAATCCCAAAAAACTCTTATGTCCTTCTCATAGCTTTGCTGAATTCTAAGCAAGAGAGTAATTTCCTTACCTAATAACTAGAAGTTATCGAGGATTTTTGCTGCTGTTGTTATTCAATTAAGCAAGCACAACTGTTTCAGCAATGGTTCTCAAGACATTTTTGCATCTGACTCAACTGAAATCTTTGATTAGGAAACTAAATAAATAAACAAACATCTCAGGTGAGTTTACAAGCTCCCTAAAATATAAATGTCATTTATTAGCCTCCCCTCTTTGAGATCTTTTCTTATCGTCTTTCAACTCTAAAGCTAGAGTAAGCTGATCACTGTTGCACATTACTTCACACTGGCAGCATGGCTATTCGGC
Organism: Calyptomena viridis; assembly: GCA_013390005.1. Classification (NCBI taxonomy): domain Eukaryota; kingdom Metazoa; phylum Chordata; class Aves; order Passeriformes; family Eurylaimidae; genus Calyptomena; species Calyptomena viridis. The sequence continues at coordinate 12,374 of WEIV01010923.1, read as the reverse complement.
CACTGCAGGAGTGATAAACAAAGAAAATAATACTGGATAGGGCTGGATAGAGATGACTTTGAAAACTTACTAAAGAAAGAGGGCTTTTAGTTCAATTGACCCAAGGCAAACTTGTAAATGGACATATGTATCTTATATTGTTCTAAAGGCATTTTAAAACTAAAAGTAATCTGTTTTACAGGCCACACATAAGATTATGATGCCAAGTATTGCATATATTTTTGCATAGAAATGCAGGTGCAAACAGGGCGTATTCAAGAACTATCCAGATGCAATCCTGTGCAATGTGTTCTATGATGACCCTGCTTGACTAGGAAGGTTGGACCGGATAACCCACCGTGGTCCCTTCCAACCTGACCCATTCTGTGATTCTGTGATATCAAACAGCTATATTTTACCAACCTGTTCTTTCACAGACCTGTGTTTTAGTATATGCTCGTTAAGGGAAGTAGGAAGTTTAGTGATTACCTAGACTCTAATAATTGCATGTGGGCTCCTTTTGTCAAAGTTATGGCTGGAAAAATTGAATCTTATGGAAGGAAGAAATTTAGATGACAACCCAACATAACTGACACATGCAGAAAATAATCTAACCTAAATAGCCTAAATTACTCCAGAAATCTTTTCTGTGTCTGTACAAATTTCTTGAAAACTCATCTACACGTTCATTCACTAATATATTGACTGCTTGGTGTCATAAATTTTTAGAAGAAAAAAATGTCTAGATATCACTTGGAAAGGCAATGGCTACTTTGAATTGGAAAATAAAAGGCAAACAATATGGACTGAGAGATTATGGAGAGAGACTATTTACAAGGGCATGTAGTGACAGGAAAAGGGGGAATGGCTTCCAAATGAAAGAGACTAGATTTGGATGATACTAGGAGGAAATTTTTACTACTGGAACAGTGTGTTCAGAGAAGTTGTGGATGCTCTATCCCTCAAAGCATTCAAGACCATGTTAGATGAGGCATTGAGCAACCTGGTCTAGTGGAAGTTCTCTCTTCCCACACCAAGGAGGTTAGAACTAGGTGATCTTTAAGGTCTCTTCCAACACAAGCCATTCTATGATTTTATGATTCCACGATTCTATGATGATTCTATGTTTCTATGAATATTTAAGGCTCTAGTGAGGCTAGTAAATATGATTTTCTGCTGTTGGGTTTTCAAATTATTTTTCCTTCTCCTTTTTTTTCAAAGGGGATTCTTCCTTTTCCTTCCTTGTCATCCCAAATATTGTGCACATTCTTAACAATGGTAGAATACTCAAATTTTATTATGCTACTTATTCCAAACCCTTCCAAGACTTTTCTGTCTAAACACTGGTAGGTAAGATGGCTTCAAGTAACGAAAAAATTTGTTCTGTGTTCTTTTCACATTCTCAGAATTATTTCTTTATTTTTTTAGCTAGAAATCTTGTTATCTTTTCTTCTAAGTTATTTCACTATAGTAGCAATTAGGAATATTCCTTTCTTCTATTAGGAAGATGTCCTGTGACAAGAAGTTGAATTCTGAATTTTTAAGAAACTATTCAGAAAAGGGAGTGTTGTGGTTTAAGTAGTCAGAGATTTTTATTAGTGGGGGGGGCTATGAGAGGCTTCTTTAAGAAGCTGCTGGAAATTTCTTAGCTCCAAGCTAGCCAAGGTCAGCTGGTAACACTTCTGTGATAACATATTTAAGAAAAAAATGGAAAAAAAAAAAAGCAAGGCAGAACATCATGGTCACTTAAGGGATAGGAGAGTGAGAAGTTTGATTAACACCAAGGTCGGAGAGAAGGAGAGAGAGAAGATGCCTTCAACACTGGAATAGGGCCCCAGCAACCTGTGGTGGACCATAGGGAGTGAAGAATCGCCTGCAAACCCACGGAAGATTGGAAGACTCCGCTGGAAAAAAGAGAGGCTGTGATCCTGTGGGATGCTTGATGTCTATGTCTGGAGCGGGGGAAAAAGAGACTCACGCTGGAGCAGCAGAGCAGCATTTCTTGGGAGGCCCACAAGAACTTACACTGAAGCAGCCAAGCAGCCGGCACCTGAATGACTGCACCTATGATAAAGTGACTTACGTGACAACAATACCTGAAAAAAGCTGTTGTCAGTATAGCGATAATCAAACGAAGCAGTTTTGTAACAGACGGTTTTCAGGAAGAAAACACCCACGGGAAAAGCATGGGGGTGGACTTCTCTTTGAAATCAGCGGTGGGAACAGCCTCTGACCCATAACCCCCCCACTCCTGTCTTCCTGGGCCGCTGAGGGAAGGAGAAAGATCTTAGAGGGAGAGGTGGGGGGAGAAGGTGTCTGTAACATCTATCAAACTTCTCACTCTTAAACTCTTAAGCTCTGATTTTAGTAGTAGTGAATTCTTAATATTCTAAGTTAGAGCCTGTTTTGTTTGTGAAATAGTTAATAAAAAAGTTGCTTATAATCCTTATCACAAAAGTTGAGGGGTTTTTTCCCTTCTCCCAGAAACTTTGGATGTGTGTGCATCTTTGGCATTTAGCCAGAGTCAAACCATAACAGGAAGTAAGAACACAATGTTGGGGAGAAGAAATGGGAGAAAAAGTGAGTAAACAGATCAAAAAAGAAAAGACTTTAAGTGGAAGATGGCAAAAGAAATAAAAATACAAGAAAATATGTGGAGAGAAACATTAAAGGAGATGTACTCATTTCTCAAAGGTGTAAAAGCTGTAAAACTCCAAAATACATAGGACAGAGGAAAAACAAAACAAAACTGAGGATGCATATCTAATAAAATAATTGTTATTCAAGGTTTATAAGAACATGAAACAAGCCTTGGAAGTACAAGAACAACGTATTTCACCAAATGCAATATGCAATATAGAAAACAGCCAATTCATTGAAGTATTTATGTAAACAGCTGTACTAAAGAGTAAAGAACAGATGAAGTCACAGTATGCCAGGGTAACAATAACAGGAGTTTAGAATCTAACTAAATCTAAACTAACACTAGTTTAGAATCATGATGATGACCTAATATACATTTTTTTCCTCAGATGTTTTCTTTCCTATCTGTATATGGCCATGGCAAGGCACATTTCTTTATGCTTATAAAATCATAGAGTACGCTGAGTTGGAAGGGACCTATCAGGATGAACGAGTCCAACTCCTGTGCAGGACACCCTGTAGCGGTGCGTGTTCTGAGTTCATTTTTATAATGTATAATTCTGTTCATTTTGGACTGTTCTGTTATCCCCTGTTCCATACCCAGTTGGTTTAGCCCAAAGGTTTTATCTTCCCCTCAAATGTACCCCTTATCCTTACCCCTCCCACCTTACGCCATATATGTAACCCAATCCACCCCATTCCCCAGGCCTCTGGCTTCTCGCGATGTAGCCCCCTCCCTAAACCACTCCTACCCTTCTCTCCCATTGGTTATTCTCTTTCCCGTCCCATAGATTCAAACCCCCATTATAAGTTTGTGCACAGGAAGTTCCTGTGGCTCTTTCTGGTTGTCTTCCCTTGGGATTAGAAGCTTTTCTAGCCACGCTGGCTATAAAGAGCCAATAAACCCAAACTGCTTCAACTACAAAGAGTTGCCTGTATGTCTTTGCTCGCCATAAGCTGCACGTCCTGGCAGAGCCAAGCAGGTTTGAATCAAGCCTGCTTACTCTGAGGTGAGACCTGGTTAGACTCCTTGGAAAAAGGAGCTTTGTACTGGGTGCCACCCCACTCGTCTATTGCGGTAGCCTCCAGCCGGTGCTGTTCAAGCTAGCCGGGGTAAAAACAGGATTAGCACCAACCTTGGGACTGCGGCAACACCCCAAGAATCACACTATGTGCCTGCAGTGACTATTAGGTCATGCTTCCCAAATGCTAATAAAAACAAAAATTGAATAGCTTAACTAGAATTAAATGCTCTTTTGGCCCGAAGTTTTCATGTTTATCTTATATATTTGACAGAAATATCCATTGAGTTTCAAAGACAAGAAGAACAAAGAATAGATTACTGTGGCACAAATTCACTAAGGAATTGCAGAAAATTCAAATGCCTTTGTTGGAAATTGTAATCTTCAAAATCCTTTCCTAACTTCTTAAATACTGAAGGATAAAGGGCTTCTTTTTAACACTGAAGTCCCAAATACTCAGAGGGAGCTTGGATGCTCTGAACAACCCCACCTTGGCCATGTGGCTGCCCTTAGCAGCTGCATCTTCAGCATTGTCAGAGCCTCCCAGGAGGTCACCATCCATCTTGTGTCTCAGAGTCTGGCAAACGTGTTGAGCTTACACACATAGGCAAAGGTAGAGCGACAGCTGCCTGCAGGAGACCATTTCCTACCAAAGTATCCCTCTGTTTTACTGACAGTCCCAGAGCTCAGAAATCTCTACAGAGATTTCTTTAATACTTTACAATATTCTCTCTTCTGACACTTCCTTCTTCCATGCTTAGTTGATCTCTCTGTGTTCCACAGGCTACAAAAAGAATTTTAGCATTCCTTTAGAAGAAAAACACCATATCAGCTATTTTCCCCTTCATAATACTTGCACTACTCCACAGGTGTCCAAAGTCTCCTTTTTCTCTTCAGATGATCTCACTGACATATTTCTAGTTAAATACGGAACAATTGTTCTCATCTTGGACTTAGCTTCTGTTGTTTCCATTTCAGATCTTGATCTCTACAGAGGGCTTTTATGCCTGAAATCTTACCTAGCTTTTTTAATTTATCATATGTCAGTTATACCAGCTCATGTAACCTCCTCTCTACATATGCAACTTGGCTTGTTTTCAAGCCTGCAAATCCGCTCATTCAAAAATAGAGTTGTGGTTATGGGGGGTACCTGCATTGCATATGGAGCTCCAGCTGGTGAACTGAGATCTCAGGGAAGCTTTATAAAACTCCAGGGCTGACACCCAACATGGCAGTTTTCAACAAAAAGTAAGCCTGACTGATTTTATTCAACCAAAGTAAAAGGGATGAAAGAGAGAGAAAGATGCCAAATTCAAATCAATATGTGACTCTTGTTCTGAAATAAGACTGCTTAAACATATATTTGCACTGAAGCAACTGAAGACATGCATTAAAATACATTTGTCTGATTCTATTTAATATGTAATATTTATTTTAATATGTAATATTTAATTCTATTTAATATGCTTGGGATGAGTTGTATTTTTTCTTGCATGCATTAATAAGGCATACCATTATTTCTGTAATACAAAAAATGTCGCTACAATTACTGTGTCCAAACTAGGAAATTTTGGTAGTTTGGAACATAACCTTAAAATTCTATTGTAAGTCACAAAAATTCCTGACAATTTCTAAAACATCATTGCTTACAAAAAAAATATCAAACTACCTCTGCAATAGACAAGTACTTTACAAATAACTGGTGTTTGCCTGGTGATTTAAACCCCTGTTAGTATTTCCAGCATTTTAAGTATGTGAAAGTGATTATGTATCAATCAATGCAGATTAAACTACTTTCAGGATATGACAATTTCACTCTCTGCAAAAAAAGCTGTCATTTGAGGTATCCTAGCTAGAAACCTGCTGTTGTTTTTTGTGTTATATTTGTTTTTCCTGTTGTTTTATCAAGGTGTTTGATAGTTTGGGGGTTCATTTCATTAGTATTTCAAAGGAATCTCTTGAGAGAAAAGAAACATCTCAAGAAAAGTTTGGAAAACAAACCTGGAAACATTGTAAGAGTAATCTCACCACTACACAGTCACAATACACCTGTGACAAAAGCCCTGTGCCAATTATTTTCTTAATTTTACTTCACATAAAAGGGCAGAAAATATCAGGAGAAAATCTAGTACTTTCTAAATGGAATACAAGGATCCAACAATAAAAGGATTTGAAATCATTCCTAGGTCTATTTGATGCTTTAATCACAAAATTCATTTCAGTCAACTCACTCCACAGGTTTAGAATACTACTTAATCAAAATAAACACATAATGAGTTTAGAAACATGATGGCTGGCTACCACGACACAAAGGAAGATGTATGTGATGCGTGAGCAGAGTCAGAGCAGGCTATACAGAAAGCACTGCTGAAACTGGAATATTGACTTGCACTCCCAATGGCACAGCAGGGAGAACATCATTGCCGAACAGACTTGCTATTAATTCTGTTGCCTACATGGGTCATGGCTGCTAAATTAACTGTCTTTAGTGATATATTAAGTTCTCTGAGTTTGTGACAGATTTTGTTCCTCATCTGTTCTGAATCTGACAGTAGCCATTTCCGTTGCTTCTGGAAATTACACTGAAGTTATAGACTTTGTGTGTATGACAGTGACTTTAAGTAGCATTATGGCTGACATACAGTTTTCTCAGTTATTAAAAAAAGAAAAAAAATCGGCATCCTAAAGTGTCTTATCACACTGTGTGAGACTGTTGATTGTGACAGTTTAAAATCCTTTTACTGTATTTTAATGGACTAACTCAAGTTATCCTCAAGTTGATATTATATTTCACAAAACCACAAAATCACAAAATGGGAAAGGTTGGAAGGGAGCACAGAGGGTCATCTGGTTCAACCTCCCTGCTCAAGCAGCATCATCCTAGAGCAATTTGCACAGGATTGCTTCCAGATGGTTCTTGAATATCTCCAATGAGGGAGACTCCACAACCTCTATGGGCAACTTGTTCCAATGCTCGGACACCCACATAGGAAAAAAGTTCTTCCTCATATTCAGGTGGAACTTCTTGTGCATCAGTTTCTGCCCATTACCTTTTGTCTTATTGCTTAGCATCACCAAGAAGAGTCTGTTGACATGCTCCTTTCAGATAGTTATAGACATTGAGAACATCCCACCTCAGTCATTCCTTCTCAAAGTTAAACACGCTTGGCTCCCTCAGCCTTTCCTCATAAGAGACATGATCCAGTCCCTTAGTAAATTCACCATTGCTGAATTTGCTCCAGAAGCTTTGTGACCTTTTGTTGTTTAAACAACACACTTTCAATACCAGAACCTCTTCATAAAATTAAAAATAAAGGAAAATTTAAAATGTCCTCCACTACAATAAGGCACCTTCTTTATGGTGCAAAGTAAGAACTCCATTCTTAGTATAAACAACAAACATTCTGTTTTCTGCATACTAAATACAGAGCGAAGCATCCTACATAAAGAAAATAAGCTAGAGTGAGATAATTCTAAGGTAGTTTAAGGGTTAACAATGTAAATCAAATTCAAAATCCTTGTATGGAAGATTATAGTCAGATTCACAGAGTATCATTCAATGCCAATGTTTAATTTCTCACATCTTCAGAAAACGTTTTTTTCTTTGAATATCTAAATAAACTATAAAGACCACCAAGAAAATACTGATCCAGAATCTGCTGTATTTACATAATTGTCCCTGTCCTCCCCCTCCCCCTTACTACAACCTCCTTTCAGCTTAGTTGTAGAGACCAATAAGGTCTTTCCCAGGCCTCCTTTTTTTCCAGTCTAAACAACCCCTCAACTACTCCTCATAAGGATGAAACATCCCAGCTTGCTAAATCTGACATTTCTGTGTTATCTTGAAATAGTGGAGAAAATTCTGCTGTCATTTAAATTGTTTGTCAACTACTTTATTAATATAAAGTAGTTTATTCATAAATGACACCCTCAGGATAATAGCTGTAGCTAGAATTTATAATATACACACTTACTGTGGGTTATTAATTTTTACAACTTGGATCTTGGACATATTTACAGTGTAAATAGCAGAGCCACTGAAGAACTTGGGAAAAATATTGGGGTTTTTTAGAAGAATTTTGCTAACAAAATTCATCAGATCTTCATCAGACGAAGAATAAAACTCTTAGTAAAACTGGAAAGAGGAGGAAAAAGCCAGAAAAACATCAGTTAGAGCATTGATTTACAAAAGGGAACATATATGATAGTTTTTACATTCCTTGGTTTATGTAAAGTACGTACCAGAGACTTGAACCTATGACTTCCACTATCCAGCTGGAGTCTCCTAAGCAGTTGGTTTTTCACGTCTTGCTGGTATGATGTTGGTTTTCTTGTTATTAACATCAAGTAGAAATAAGTCATGAAATATCCAAATTTTTCATAAAATCCATTTCTGTTGTTTGGTTGGTTGGTTGGTTTGTTGGATTTTTTTTCTGCAACTGCAGCTGACCATGCAATATCTGTCTCTTACAGTGGAAAATGAATGGATGTCTTGTTCCCACATGAGTATATTGGACAAGCAGAGAATGTAAGACTCCTTCTATTGGAATACTGACATTTAGATAAAACAGATCTACAAATGTCTCTGGAGAGTTTTAATGGAAAGTAAAATGAAAGAAAGTCAATATACTTGCTATCCACATCCTGTACAATAAGAATCATTAATGACCATTGAAATGTCAACACTAACCATTTTGTTGTTGTTTTCCTTGTCCTGAAAATAGCCATGGCTTATTTTGTTCACTTTATTCAACCAGTTCAGTTATAATAGCAGATTCTACAGACATTAAGTGAATTCACAGGAAAATATAAGGACAAAATACAGTGACCTCCAAGCAATTACAACTAAACATAGAAGAAAATGAATGACACATCAAAGCATCAGCTTCAAAGACACTCCCAGGAGGCTCATTTCAGAATGCACGTTAAAGAAATCATACAATAAGGTGTTTGAACTTTTCTATTCAAGTCAATTTTTTTAAGAATCTTTATCAGGGAAAAAGAATGACTGTGTTGAAGGACAGCTAAAAATCCAACCAAAGTCAATGTGTTCCAAATATGTGATAAATGGGTGAATAATAGAAGAAATAGTCTGGCTCCAGCTTTTTCAAGGGAAAGTGTTCTAAAGAGAAAAAACTGCCATACTAAAACTGCATACCAACATTATACGGACATATTGTTTTGACTTTAAAAAATCATTTTATATAGTAGGGTATGGCTTTTGTTTTTGTTAATTCTCAAAGCCATGCAAGTGTCACAGTGATAAAATTTATAGTTGCAGTATTGTGTTTGGTGAGCGATAAAATTCCAGTGGCAAAATTCACAAGATAAATTGGCATGACACAAATCACAGCAGAGTCCAAAAGATGATTAGATGATTTTTTGTGATGTCTGGAATAATCTATGTGGAAATAAGCTATAAAACACATATACTCACAGCAAAGAAGCTTGCGTTGGGATTACAATGGGCAACCTTGAGCTGAATTTAAAAATTTCTGCTAAACTTAGGCAAGTCAAAGAAGATTAAACATTTAAGTGAAATAGAGAGAATGTAAACTTATTTTTAAGTGTTAATTAAAGGTGTTAGGGAGTATGACACTTCTTTTTTAAAATGCATTTACAACTATTAGATACCTGAAATGAAAATAGCCATACGGTTTGCTGATGTTACTTCCATTTCTGAAATCCTTGTCCACATAAAAGGGAATAGGAATTAAAGGGGGTGGACAGAACCACCTACCTTCCCTGTTTGTACATATAATCTCCAGTTACTGAAAATGAAAGTCTTACTGACTTTCAAAACAACCTGAAGGCACATGTCACTTAGAAATCTGTTACTTCAGCTTTGTAGCATTGAGAGACTTCTGAAACTTTTGTATTTGTATTTTCCTTGTGTGTTGAGAGTACAGATTTTCGTTACAATATTTTAATGAAGTATAGAGTAGTTAGCAGGCTATATAAGTTCAGAAGTGATTTCTGGTTTTCAGCTTGAAACAATATTGTGATCAGAATTTACCTCTATTTTTATGATAAAGTGTTCAGAATAGGAATAATATATTGAAATAAAATATTTTATTGAATATTTTATTTTGTCAATCCACATATTAGAATTTTACTCCGCATCACAACCATAACAGACACTGCACAATATTATGCTCAGCTGATGAAATTGGAACCTTTTCTATAATGAAACAACTTTAATTTAAATGCTTTTCTAATTTATGTCATTTTTATACTTTATGAAATGGAATTTGTAATTATTCCTTGTAAAACATTCAGAAAAGTTAAAATGAAATCTTAGCATCTCAGAGGGTTTTCTATTATTTATTAAATAATTTCAATTGACCTTATGGGAAAAGTAAAATTTTATTTGAAAAATTTATTTTGTTAATCTTTTTCGATTAACAAAATCTGTTAATCTTTTTATTCTAAATATTTTGGAGTTCTTTCCAGGGTCACTCCTTTTCCCTCAGCTTAATACTGTATAAGGATTTTAATGTTATCAGCATAAATGTTTCTGTAATAACCTTATTACAGTCATGGAACTTTGTAAGCTCAATGGAGTTGCTGAAGTTAACTTAAACATTTGCCATTATTTGTGTACATTTCATTAAGTTCTTAATAACAGAGATCACATGCAGCAACATAAAAAAGGTACATTTGTTTTAAAGTTTCAGTCGTACAAGAAAGATTAAGTCAGTCACATACAGCTATGGGCTATGGTTTTACTATCGTGCCTATGTAAATGAGGATTAACTTTTCCTAATCACTGGAAAGCTCTTTCCAGAAGAACTACTGAGAAAAACAGTAAGGAAATATTCAGTTGTGTCATTTGCTTTGCTCTTGTTTCAGATAGGATAGACAGTATTCCAGATACACATAGAAGTCCACATACAAGTATAAACAATATTAATATTAAAGCAATTTAGGACATATTCATATAAGTCAATGAGCTAAAGTGTGAGGAAAATTAAAAGTCAAATCAAGTTCTGCATAAAAATCTTGACACAGAAAATTTTTCTAAGAACTCTAGGACTGAAAGAGTAATTATTTTATCCATTAAACACCATTAATTTTGAAGACAAAGGAATAATATGGAGGTCTTATATTGCAAATGAGAGGTAACAAACAAAATACTTCTCTGAAAGAGAACAGGGGGATACGAACTTGGGAAGCGATTCTTATTCCTTAACAACTGACATAATTCAGTCCATCCTGAAATAAATGCTGCTTTTTCAGTCTGTTCCTTCCATGCTAAATTCTCAAGAAAAGATTAATGCCCCTTGTATGTCTCTTAGCTGAACCTTTACAAAATTGCAGCAGAATCTTTGAATTCAGATAAATATAATTTTCATTCCTCTCTGCCAGCACGTGCAAGCCTGTTCTTTCATTTCAATGAGATTCTTTCTTCTAAAAACTCTAATCAGACTTTTAGCACGTATGAAGTCAAGTTCAATTCAAGCCAACACACTACCAAGCTATCCCTGACACCCTAGAAATACTCTCAAGTTCATTGATTTATCATGTTGATGTCTTAATTTTTTTTTCCTAACAATTAGAACTTTCAATGTGTGGCACAATATATGATTAATATCAATCAGGTGAAAAGATCATAAAAAATGTGAGTTTTCATATTAACAATGCCAAAGACATTCTCTGCAAGGGGAACTCAAAGGACTGCTGTCATATTCTGTTTATTTTTTGGTTTATGCATTCGACCTGCAATGATTCATTAGGAATTTACTGTTTATAAGCTCTCATAATAATATGAGACATTTTTCTTTGCATAAAGTCATGGATTTTCCCCCTATAAAAATTCTTAATAACAAACAAAATTGCATGTATGTAACTTCTTTTTTCCTCAAAGCCCTCACATTAAAACATCCTTTGTATGAAGGGACACTCAAGTATACTAAATTGTACAAGGGTGTATTAAATAATTGAGTTCTCCTAGACTGTGTTTGTAGTTTTAATGTTTCAAATAAAATTAGAAACTTATCAAAAAGTCTCAGAACACTGATTTCCCCAAATGCTGATGTGTTTTGAAGACTGTATTTTTCAAGTCACAGTCACTGTTATCAGTGCTAAGTGTGAATATTCAAGCAGTCAAGTGCATGAATGTAAAATAGTAGATGACACTTTCTCTATTGTCTGTAAAATGAAATGTGATAAATGCATCATTATCAATAAGAAATCATACTGTGTGACAGGAAGAGGAATCCACTTTAAAAAATACAAGATAATTTTTATTTCTTTGCTATCAAATCCTGCTTTACTCATTCTTGGTCTAGATGAAATTAGCATGCTGGATCACATATGCAATTAAAAAAGTAACACTATTGACAACGTGTACCATTGTATCAGAAAAAGGTTCAGAAATACCTTTCTGGTATGTTTATGGAAAGTGCTGTCCTCAACACTGTTCAGGCTGTAGGCAAATGACCAGGTCGCTTGCATATGGCTACANAGAACACTGATTTCCCCAAATGCTGATGTGTTTTGAAGACTGTATTTTTCAAGTCACAGTCACTGTTATCAGTGCTAAGTGTGAATATTCAAGCAGTCAAGTGCATGAATGTAAAATAGTAGATGACACTTTCTCTATTGTCTGTAAAATGAAATGTGATAAATGCATTATTATCAATAAGAAATCATACTGTGTGACAGGAAGAGGAATCCACTTTAAAAAATACAAGATAATTTTTATTTCTTTGCTATCAAATCCTGCTT
>WEIV01010918.1:19476-30680 GCA_013390005.1 Calyptomena viridis | reverse complement strand
TAAATATTAAAAAAATATATAAAATATAATATGTAAATATATAAAATTCCCAAATATTTCTAATGTAATCTGTAATCTGACAACAGTGGTCAGATTGCAGGAGCTGTTTGGGTATTTACTGGCAAAATCAGTGTCATTCAGGACTTTAAAAAAAAAAATATGTCTAGATGGTTGTGTTCCTGCATTTTCTGTTGGAAACACTGTAGAAACATAAAGTACCAGCTTTTCAAAAAGAGAAGATGGTGTATCCAATTCAGCACTATGAGCTATGTATATTTGTAATAGGAAAAATTATTTTTAAATATCAATTTATCCCATCATTATAGATTTTAATTATCTAACACAATAGTTGAAAAAATTCTGCATAAACATGTTTTGAAGAGAGATTGTTTTAAAAATATTTTTTTCGTGATTTCAAAGTGCATTTTTGAACAGTTCAAAGAGAGTTAATAAGATAGATGACTGTTCAGTTGCTGGAATTTCATTTGTTAAATTTTTCTTAGAACCAAAGCCTTCAACATTTTTAGTGAGTTTATAACCAGCTGTAGTGCATTGTTGAGCCCTATACAATTTTCTTGGGTCTTATTAATGATTAACAAGTTTATAGAAAATAGATCTAACAATATCAAATTAGTGAAATATGTAAGATATGTGTTTCCAAGAAATTTGGTCACAGGAGAAGAAATTGAAAATAATGCTGAGAAATAGCCAAGAATCACATACAGATAAAAAATTCAGATTGAAGACTGAATAAGTCTTCATAATGCTCAAGTCGTTGGGGTTGTCTCTCTACCATTACTGTAATCTTAGAAATAAATAAACTGAACCACATGAACTGATTTTACGTGTTGTTTCTATCTCTCCTGGTAAATGATTGTGTGAATTACTTATTTAACTTGAAAAATAAAACTAGTTTCAGTCACTTGTGTTTTTGTCATATTGAAATGTCCAGGTTAACCTTAGGTTACTTGTAACCTGTTAGATGAAAGACAAAAATATTTTTAGCATTTTTTCATCAAGTATTTTTATTCTCCATCTGAAGGTCAGTTCCAGAAGTCTGGTACCAGGAGTGCTAGTCCAGCTTCCTCTTCACTCCTGGTGGCTGGGCCATACCCCAACGCTACCTGACTGTTCAATGTGAGGAGAATATCCTTCTAAAGACAACCATCTCCTTTGTCTTTGAGCACCTGCCAGTGCGTGAGTTAATTTTTCTATGATTTCTAAAAAAAGCAAACTGAGTTTGCCTCATTTTCATTAATGTTGTAGTTACATATTTAGCATTTATAAAAATGTTTGTCATGTGTCTCCTGCAGTTGTCCAAAAACTATTTTTGATATCTTTTCTGTATCAAATCTTACTTTACAAACGCAAGTTCTTTTCTCCCCAGTTTACTGCATTAAATTTTAAAAGAGAAGTGAAAACATTGACTGTAGTATTTGGTTTTAAAAGTGACGGATAACTGTACTGCAGTCTGCTTCTCACAGAACTAGTGAAACATAGACAGTGTCAGTGGGAGCTTTTCTTTGCTTTCTCCCATAATATGCCCTAAGTCCCGACCTGAAGGGGCAATTTACTCTCTAATTTAAACCTCTCCTTACATTAACAACATGGCAGTGTTTAGTAATGATACAGTGTTTACTGTTAAAGACTTGCCAATTTGGCCTTAAATAGCTAGACTATATTACCTCAATTTGCCATATTCCCTCTGTTTAGTTTGGAATTACCTTGCAAATGTTACAGTGATAGTATTGAATTGTATAAAGGAATTGTACAGTTGAAATCCTAGCAATGTAGATTTAAAGTACTAGTATTGGTCTATGGAAAAACACTAGTTCAAGTAATTAGAGGTCAGAAAACTCATTTTAATAGGAACAATTCTTTTGCTTTTACTGACTTCCATCAGTTACTTCATCAAGTTATTTTTCCTTCCTTCCTTCCGTCTGGATAATTTAAAACTCTTTCTGAAGTGATTTTTTAGAACGTATATGTCCTTGTGTTCTTGTATGTGTAGTTTCTGTACCTTTTAAATGTAGTTAGTTTTTTCCAGTGTTGCAATAAGATACAGAACACTATGCAGTACATTAAAGAAATAGAGACTATGCATCAGAACAATTTTCATGCCTCACTCAATTCTTAATGTAAATTAGTAGGAACATTGGTTATCCATTTGAGAAATTGAGTTGGTATAAAAATAAAAATGCACTTATGGTATGTGGTGCTTTGTGTATCATCTTGGGAGTGTTTTGCTGTTTATCTGTCACTTGCATTAGAAAAAGCAGTCACTGGCTGCAGGTGACATTAAAAATTAAAGGTTAACCTCAATTTCTTTACTGACCAGACGTGGGGCAGAAAGTTCTTCTGGATGTGTGCCTGAATTTTGGAACTGTCAAAAAGAGTTGAGAAGTAAACACTTGTGCTTTTGGTGGCTTAGTCTTTTTGTATCTTCGTTTGCGAAGCTTAGCCATGATGATGTGTATGTGTGATTATATCATTTCACCATTTTCAAGTGTTTGGGCTCCTTGTTATAGGTTATATCAAGATCATTTTTCATTTCATCCAACTTTGGGAAATTAAAAAAATGACATGATAATGCGATAGTAATTATAATGAACTCATTTTACTTATCTACATAATTTTAGGAATGTCTTCTTACTTTGTTGCTTAGAAAAACTAATTAAAATAGGTTTCTTTCCTATTACTAGAGAATATGTATCTTTCAAAAAATAGTTAAGGTTGTTGAAAATTGCCTTAGCACTTTTTGAATATTCTGGTTAGCTGAATGTACGTTTAATATAAGATAAGCTTTATACACTTGTGAACAAGCCTGGGAAACCTTCCTTGAAGTATTAAGGCTCTTGACAAACTTGGCTTCTACCTCATAGTGACTTCAAAGTGAGGCAAATTCTTCCTCATCTATCACTCCAAGTGTTGGGGGCAGCATTCACGCTAGTGAAGAAGGCTGGCTTCAGGCAGCAGGGGTTTCCATGGAACCTCTCAGATATCTTTCCTTTGCAAAGGAAGTAGACCAGACTATAGGCAAGTCTTGATACTTGAGATGCAAACTTGAGGCTGTGGCTGCTGCTCTTACCTTCTATTTCATCTCTTGATTTTCTTAGCCATGCAGTAAGGTAGTATGCATATAGTCTTTAGATCTGGTGCTTCTTGTTGGCAGATGAGGGAAAATGAGAAGGGGAGAAAGAAAAATTAAATTGTCTGCTCTGTCTTCACTATTAAAATAGACTGCCAGATTGCATTGTTTTCCTCTCCCATCCCCCCTTTGCCAAACGGTGAGTCTCTTCGGTCCATGGCCGTTTTCCCTCTTACAACTCTTCTTAGGAAAACAAGAAAATAGAAATTTCATTAAAGAATGCATTGCATATTGCTAATTTACAAAATAGCATTGCAATTGATGTTTTTGGGAACCCTATATTCCAGACATGCATATAATTTTATTAAAAATCATATATCTGTGTGCTTACTTCATAGTAAGCTTCACACAGTTGTTTCAGGACTGGTACAGTGTAGATTTTTCAGACTTCGAGTTAAATCATCCTAAGAATTCTTCGATGGAAAAGTGATAATGCTCATTTAGTGTGCTTTACTTATTATTCCTAATTTGTTAAACCTACATTTAATTTCTCCAAAGACAAAATATTTGTGAATGCCAGTTACTTATTTTGCTGCAGTTACCTCTGCTTGAAATTTTTCCAGTGTTCTCCAAGATTGGTTTAATTTAATACTTCTTGATTTCTTGTGTTTCAGATATTTTTATGTTGACATAAGAATGAAACTGGTCAAACAAGTTTCACTATTGAAGTGATTTATAAGGAAATTGAAGTACTATATAGCTTTAAACGTAGTTCTTTTGACTTACGGAGTAATTAAATCCCATATAATAGTTGATAATTGTTGGCGTGAAGCCTGGTTCTAAATTCTCCATTTTATAAACTGGGTTATGAAACATCAAGAGGAATGAATTGGGTTTTTTCCTCCAGATGGAATATCTCAGGTAACTGAATATTGCAGAAAGTGTTTGCAATTTGAAATGCAGTACTTTCTAAGAAGAAATCTTTGAGTGAGTTTATGTATTTTCTTACAGGCTCTAGAATAGGTTGCATTTTATAATTTGTCAGTTACTTCTTTAAGTAAACTTCTGTATCGGTCTAAAAGACACTGGTGATTTGCAACTATATTAGAGATGACATCTTTTCTTAAATACTACAATAAGCTGTGGTTTGTGGAGCAAGTGAATTACCCATTTCTTACACTGTTATGCAGCTCATAGAGGTCATCACACATCTGTATGAGCAAAACATTTAAGTATTTAAAAAGTCCAACCAGCACTCATTGCATTGTTTCTGTTGTTGCTGTGCCTACAGTGTTGGTGGTCCACACATCTGTGTTAAATTTTGGCTGTATTGCAGTGATCATTTATAGGGAAAGATATCCATAAGATGAGGACTTTTTTCTCAGATGTAGCAAAACCTGCAGGATATGCAGCTTCAAAGGATGGAAGAACAGGTCCAGGATCAAGAGTTATTTCACAAAGCACTAAAATCAAGTTGTATCAGTGCCCCATGAGGGTACATAATATCAACTGAGGATCAGTAGTTACCATAGCTTTATTTTAAGTATCTGTCAGATTCTTCTGGTGAGGACTAGCTGTAATGTGTGTAATTAGCCCCTTTTCTTCAGACATACTTTTTTTTGTTTTCCTCTCTGTATCATGATACATTTATCTATTTTATGTAGCTGGTGCTGCTCACTTGGCAAAATTGTTATGGCTTCATATCCTTGCTAGTTCAAGTTGCCTCTGACAGTGCACTTTGTGCACTGCCATCTCCCTTGCCCCTGCCCCTGGTAGGTTGCCCTGTTTGCCTCCTGAGCCTCCTTTTGGTCAACGTGGATCTGAAGCCTGAGTTGGACTTGGAAAGAGCCCAGCCAGGTCTGTCAGAGCTTTTTTCATTGTACTCAATGCCTGATTTGTAGTTCATTTTCATTTTATCCAGGAAACCAGCCTTGCTAGTTGGAAATCTCGGTATTAAGGAGAGTTTTCTGCTGCCTTTCTGTTGCCTTCAAAGTGGACTTAAAACAAAGATGGAGAGAGACTTTTTACAAGGGCCTGTAGGGATTTAGGCCTTTGGTTTACAAGTAAAAGATGGTATATTTAGATGAAATCTAGGGAAGAAATGCTTTACTAAAAAGGTGTTGAGACACAGAAATGGTTTGCCCAGAGAAACTGCAGATGCCCTATCCCTAGAAGTGTTCAAGTCTAGGTTGAATGGGACTTTGGGCAACTTGATCTGATAGAAGACAACCCCTCCTCCATCCGTGACGGGGTTGGGTATTCTTTAGAGGTCCTTTCCAACGCCAATCAGTCCTTAATTCTACTTGAGGACAGCAACTTCTTGCCTTTGTTGTTACATGCTTACTATTATGTATGTCTCTTCTATAGTTTCATTATATTATGTTTCCTCTTTTGTTAACTTTCAAACTTTTTCAGAAACATTGCAGTGGTAACAAGTTGTATTGTTTGAACCTGGTCAAAACACTTTAATTTGTGGATTTGTTTTCTTTGTTTTCAGCAAGAGATGATTGCTGCCTTAGATGATCGTAAATGTAATGAGAATTTGTTTAAAAGGGTTTGTTAAAAAGCATTTGTTAAAATTATTCTTAAAGGATTAAAAGTGGCAGCCTTAAGCATATCTGCATGAAGAAAATCATGGAGGGGAGAAACAGTTGGGTTGCCAGTGGTGTGTACTTAAAAATAAGATTGTAATGATGCTTTGGTGTATTTTGTGATCTCTTACCATAGATGTGACAATCACAGTTGTCTCTGATGAGCTGTGATAACGTTCCAGTAAAATTTTAAGGACAAAAAAATTCTAAGTTTGGCTGTAACTTAACCTTGAAGGGAAGGGCTGCTATTTCATGGCTATCCTTGGCTTTCATTTGCTTCCTTCTCCTCCACAAGAAATTCTGTGAGACTGACACTCCTTTGCTTCTGAGACAAATTCTGAATGAAGTTCACAGAATTTTAGTTTGCTTTCCTCTTAAGTTATATGGATTTAAATGTCTAAACAGATACTGAATGATACTGACAGGTATCAGTGTAGATGCCAGCCGTGTGCAGTTGGAGTCCAGTATTAATGATCTGCAATGGAAGCAACAGCACTTCTCAGTTGTTGTTACTGGCCAGCATTTGTAATTAGATGGAAAGCAGATAAATACAGCCAAATTAAAGTGACAGTGATGACCAACTGCCTACTAATTTTAGAGCCTCCACACATTGCTAATGCTACTTATTCAATGAACAAGTATTTTAAATATATAACTTTACATGTTTCTTTAGGGTAATAGAAGCCATGATGGTCAGAAGTTATTCTATATTATCAGAGCTTGGTTGTATTTGAATAAATTAATGTGGAAGTTACATAAAACTCAGAACTTTCTGAGAAACTTCTTGTGGTTTTGTTCAAGGTTGCATTGAGTGATGTGTAGTACATAACTTCATATGAAACACTTTCTTTGAGAACATAATGTTTCTACAGATTTATACTTTTTAAAGGGAAGTTAAAATTTTGCCACCAACTTTTGCAGTAGTTTTCTCATTATTATGTATCTGATCCTTTAAGATATTTTCTTGGAAGCATTAGTTTAATAAGAACTAGTTCTGGTATGAATGGTTCAGCTAGATTTAAAAGAAATGCTTGAATGTTGTTCAGGAGCCTGCATGCCTTAAGGACACAGACAAGTGCAATCAAAAGGTTATTTGTATTTTGAAAGTTGCCAAATTTCTCATCTTTTGCAAGGGACTTACAGATCACTTGAAAGAATTTCTCTGTATTATAAGTGTTCAAAATTTGTCTTGGCATATTAATCTAGATTATTTTAAATTCCAGAAATATACTTGATAATGGGATCCAAGATGGATTAGATTAAAAAAAGTCATTTGGCAGAGGGGAGTAGTGAGTAGAAAAGGAAAGAAATGCTCTTCTTTTTAGGTGAATGTATTCTTCCCATAAAATATAGCAACAAAAAGTAGATCAAGACTCTTGCTTGGAGACACTCATACCGTCTGACAGGAAAGTGATTTTAATTAATTTAAAATCCAGAAGCAACAGTATTTCTTCCTGAGTAAATGGTTGGGAGACCTTAATTACACATTACTCTTGAAAGCACAGATTGCACTTAGTTTGTTTTTGGTCATTTAGACTCAGACTTTGGAAAGTATTTAACTTAAAGAAAATGCAAGAGTACTTTTCTGAATTGTGAGACTGTACTGAGTTTTCTCAATATGAATATAGATACTTGAAAACAATGATAATTTAGTGGAGCGGTTTGGGGTTGGGTTGTTTTGGTTTGGTTTGATTTTTTATAATAGAAAAGTCATACAATACCTCCAGTCTGATTTTGACTTCAAAACTTTTAAGAAGGCATTCACTGTTTAAAAAGTGACAAAAGCAAAGGAAATGGCTAAATGTTTGAGTTGTGAATCAGTATCTGGTTATGTCTAATCATGATTTAGTGCTCCAGATGAGAATATTTTATAGTGTGAAACTTTACTCCAGGTGAATAGCAACCAGCTAGATGAATATTGAGTGAGTAATTGTATATCTAGATTCATTTCACCTATTAACTGCACTTTTATGAACGAAACATAAATGTTGAATGAAATAGTGGTTATTTTTGTGCATGAAAGCTCTAGTTTTGAAAGCTGCATGGTTTTGTAGCTTTTTAGGGGGAAGCCATCATGCATTTGTTTTACTATAATGTTTAGTTTTTAGAAAAAGTATGTAACAGACAAGAACAGATATTAAAATAATCTCGTACAAAATCTTTCTCTAATTCCAAAAGGTACTGTATTAAACACATCATGAAAAGGATGAACTATTTCATATAAAAAAGTTCTGATATTCAGTAAATTTCCTCGTTCATGGCATTTTTACTTTACATGGCTATCTGCCTTACACTCCTAGATTCTTTGAAAAGAAAATTTGACTAATGTCGTTTTCTTAACTTTTCTGACACTGCTCTTCTGATGTAATTCCTCTCTTGAATATATCATTAGCAGGCAGTCTGAAAATGTCACACTAAATTCTTACCAAAACACACACAAAATGTTTCTCATTTAAAAATATTGCAGAATATTTGGACCAATTTGATTTCCCAGTTTTTCATTCTGGAAGCATAGATTTTTTTGAGTAAGATTTGCATGTTATAAAATTGAAGGAAATGCTTGGCTGACCATCACAGAAAAATGATGACAAAGTATGTATAGAAATACACAGGTTTTGTGGTTTTGTGTTTGAAGTGTGTATGTATTACAGTAGGTATGAGAGAGAAATGTTCTTCTTAACTGACAAGTTCATTTTCCACTCCAAGGATATTTAAAAATCATTCTGTCCTTTTGGTGGAGCAGTAGCTTAGATAATGACATTTGATATTTTGGAGTTCTTCATTATTATGTAATATTTGTAAATTTGTCCCCAAACTCTGCATGCAGTTTTGTAATTAACATAGTGTTTCCATAGTGTTATGTCAAATAAGAAATTTTTTTTTTTTATGCAGGTGGGGAAAAAAATTTATTTTTATCAGCATACAGTTGTTAGATTTTAGTGGGGTTAAATACAAGCCATTAAGTGAAATTTTGTTTTGTTAACTTCTTATAAACCTCTGTAGGTTTTACACACTCCAAATGAGCATTGAAGTGTAGTCCAGCCTCCTGTCTGTACAGGTGTAAGATCAATTAAGAAACAAAGCATTTTTTCCTTTTACAGAAGATCTGTACCTCTCTGATCAAATTATTTAGTTTCTTTATTTTTCATTAGTTTTTCTCTCCATGTAATGTACATAGAAAGTTAATGCTGAAAGAGTAGTATTCATTGAAACTGAAAATTATAGTATTTGCAAATATAAAATCATAATTTACATAAATGTTATAGTCAAGAACATTATGAATGTAAATATGCCTTCATCTATTCTCAGTCTTATAATGCCATTCGTTGTCCAGTGGGAGATGAATAGTGATGTTGAGACTGCCGTTTAACCTATTATAGCAGCCTCAAGAAATTAAATAGCCTTGATGTAAATATGAGGTGGGAAAAGAGTATTCATCTCCATTAAGTGACATAAAAAACATGGTAAGAATAACAGGCGGGTGGGTGTGCATTAAGCAGTGAAGTCCCTAAATTCGGACGCTAATTATAACCACAAGGACAATTGCCTCCCACATACTTAAACTGTAATTTCAGTATGTGTTTTCAGACTGAAAATGTGCTTCATGGTCCTTCAGGCACCAAATATGGATTTTCTTTTGCATTCTTTTAGTTTGATACATGATTCCTTCTCCCCTGCTATTTAATGAATGCCTAATACTAAAATGCTGAATTCATTATGTTTTTCGTGGTATGATTAGATTTTTAGACTTTGTATTTTTCTAGATCTCATAACTACACTGATGAAGTCTCACTCATTTTATGGTGCCAAAGGCACGTGTTGCACCATTATATTCAAATTATTTGGAGCAGTTACTTTGATTTTTGTTGAATTGCTTCAGCTTCATATTAATGTTATATACACCTGTATATGACCAGTGGTTACTTAACCTATTGCACCACATAAATCACTCTTACTTTATTTCTTAATGGTGTAATCTGATAAAGATAGATAATATACTTCCACCCTTTTCTAAAATTATTTTTGGTACATTAGATAAAGTAATTTTTGTAATGAGTAATTGCATAAAAGTATGACCCATAGAATCATAAATGAGAACAGAGCTGGTGTATAAAACTGTTTTTTAAAGTTATTGAGTTTTTTTAATACTAAACTGCTTTCAGTGCAGAGAGATAATTTTGATTGTTTAGCCATTCCATCTTTGCTAGAAATAAAGGTACAGAATTAATCATTAAAAAATTCAAAATAATTGCTTCACCTTTACTTTGATATTGTAGAGGCAAAAAGAAATGCATTATGTCCCTAGTTAACCTGATGTAGTAATTAAGATGTTGTATTTCTAGACCGAATTTGTCTGATAAGGTTTTCAATAATTTAATCCTACTGTCCTTTTCTGTGCTTGATTAGAGAGTTATTGGCTATTACACCTTTTCCACATGTACTAAGCTGTGGGTCTGAATCAAGACATGTCTAATCTTATCAAAAACAACAAAATCTACTGATTTTTTATCTGTCTCTCTCACATACACAATAAAAAGAAGGATTTCCTGATTGTAATTCTTGTAACTCCTTTTTTGGCCCTTTTAATTTCAACTTTCTTTTAAATTAAAGATGTCAGGCTTGGTTATAGCATTCCAGTGATGCCATATGTGTAGATAATTTCAGGTCCTTAGTACTACCATATATTTCCCTGTAATGCACCCAGGGATTGTTTTTAGCTTCTTAGCTACAGCAACATAGTAAGTGCAAAAAAAGCATTTGGTTATTTACAATGACTTGTAAGTTCTTTAGGGATTCACTGCTTTCTAGGATGTAATCCTCCATTTTATGTGGCCTGTCTTGTAGGTTCTTAATGTTCTTAAGGTAAATAAATTAAAATAATGTAATTTCTACTCTGAGATTTACTTAATTTATGCAGCTTATTGGAAGGATTTTTACTTATTTTTGTCATCATAGAGCTTCAGCTTTTTACACAGCAATAAAGAGTCAGTCACCAGGTTTTATATGTATTTTGTGTGATTGATATTATAAAAGAGACAATAAAGGGGACTTCACAGAGCATTAGAACATTAATACAGCATGAAGAAGGCTTGTAATGTGTTTAGCTGTTGCTGATACCTATTGATACGGAAAAAAAGCACTCTTCTACAAGGCTGCTTTTAAGATCCAAGGGAACCAGAGGAATTGTTAAGAATAATAGATAGCATATCTTGGATTAATTTCTTTAAATTTGTTTTTAGGAGCAGAAGCACACAAAAATCCTGTCTTAATCTTTCTTTTAGGTATGCTGCTTCTTTAGCTTTTAGTAACTTGTAATTTAAGATCACAGTTATTAGGTGTATTTCTGCATTTTATATATCGCTCCCAGATGCTACAGTATTAGTTTTTATCACTGCATATTTTATGAAATGTCAGCCTTCTGTTGGCTGTTCATGCAGCATTGTTAGTGATCAAAGCCACAACATAAAGGAGAGGAATCTAAACAGTTGGCTTATCTTTGTCCTTCATTGTGACACAATATCATA
>WEIV01010918.1:1152-14047 GCA_013390005.1 Calyptomena viridis | reverse complement strand
GTTTTACTCCCTGCTTTAATGTACAAGCTGAAAGTAGAAATGCTGAAAGTTTAGAGGCTAAACTCTTGACATATCTTGGACAGGGGTGAAGTCACTCCCATTCCACTTTTGATTCATGAACAGAAGACTGTATTTCTTTGGGAAGTCTCTTTATTTTTATATTGTAAGCCATTGTAGCAGATTTTTTAGGTTATTTTCTTAGCATACTTTCTTCTTTCGGCTATTCTGAAAGATTTTCTTTACTATTCACCCACCATTCCTCCAAACAAATTTAATGCTTCATCTATATTGAGCACCCCACAGGAACATATGACTTAGGAAAGGGACAAAATCAGCAGAAAAATAGGTGGTCTGAGCATTTATGCGTTAAATATGCATGTTAATTAGAAAAAATTAGAAAAAATATGAAAACAGATGTTACATAAATTATTTCAGTCTCAGGATAGTAGTAACTTATACACTGACAATAACTTTTATACGTGCATATGTATGTGTATGTCTGTGTCTGGAACATTTATTCAACTGCTACATGGATAGCACTAGAAAAATAACTTCTAGCTTAGGTAGACCTTCTGAATATCACATGTATTTGTGGGTGTTTCTCTCCTTTGTTATGCTTTGTTATTGAAGTCCTGAAAGAAGATTCCTTGAAAAGGTACTGTGAATAGAACATGTCATGTCTTAAGAGTCATGAAGGGTATTTCAGGTAACTAGCATTAAATATATGGCAAACATTTTTCTCTGCATATTGATATTTTACTGCAGAAACTTTAAAATGTAAAGTCCTTTATGCTTTGACATACCCCATTCTTTACTTTGGTCTGTTTTAGCTCTCTTAACTCCTCTGCAGTGGGAAAGAAAACTCCAAGGTTTTCTAGTCGAAGCTACTGCAGCAGAAACGACTCAAATGTTGAGAATGTGTTAACAGAAGAGAGAATTTTGTAAGTGGATATTCATGCTAGAATTCATCTGCTCTGAGTGGAGTCGTTTTGTCATTTTATAAAGAAGACACTTCTGACTGACAACCAATTTTCTGAATATAAATTCTGATATAATTTGAATAATTACATAATTTCTGTCCACGTTAAAAAATCAGACATATGTGCCGTTCGTATTCTAATTATCACCACCAGAGACTGAAAAGTTAACTTCTCAGAAAACGAAGGCAATATAACATGCAGTAAGGGGAAATGTTGAAAAATAAAGACCTGTAGCCTTCCGTAAATTTTCATTTAATTATTTTAGTATAACATTCTACTTTTCTACTTTGACAGCTTTCATATTCTTTGAAACCTTGTATGTTTCTGTTTTGTCTTTTTTTTTTTTTTCAATTGTAAAATCCAGCATGTGCAGTAGGAAGGTAAAAGGCTGCAAGACATAGACAATGAGGGATAACACTATTTTTAGCAGATTGTTAGTATTGAAGAGTTTTTAAAATAGTGTTCAGGGTATGCAATTGCTATTCTAGCAGATGCATTATGCTAGTGAATGTATGAGAATGTGGTACTATAAGAAAATGAATTACAGAAAACTATTAAGAAATCTTATTTATGTCTTGAAGAGGAAATATATTACCATAAATCCTACTTTATACCAATAAATTGTGTTGCCTACACAGAATTATTTAAACAGGGAAAAAAAAATTAGTGATGTGTTAATCCTTTACTGTACATGTATTCATTCACATTGCAAGATTCAGATATCATGGGGAGAAAAGGAAATTGTATAAAAAGGAGTAAAATTGTCCTAGCTGTGTATCTTGAATTTTCAGGATAAAAACTACTTTTAAATCTTCAATATTGAGTCTCAAACCAACAGTAGTGAGGACTTCTAAGCCTGGTTGAGCCACTGTTTTTCTCTGAGATATCGTTGCCTTTTCTTTGCTAGTTTTATGTATTTTTGTGATCAGGCAGTGCACACCGATGATTCCATTCTCCTGGAAGTTATTTCTTTTATTGTTACTTGATAGTGGAATAAGAGCAACCTTAACCTCTGAGGCCGAACTTGGTAGAATCCCTCCATGCCATTTCTACCCTGGTCGTTTTAGGGAAGTAATTCAGCTGTGCACTTTCATGGGTTCTGGCTTCGATGGAAGTGTCTTAGTTTTGCTCCATTGTCAGCTGACAGTAAAAACCTATGACCATTGTACCCTGGTGCTCTTACTGTTGCTGTCTTTAATAAAATAATAGTGGCAAAATTGTAATTCCAGCTCCAAATAGTAACCATCCCTTAGTTTTGTGATGGTAGGAGGGAGCAATACGTCTGCATTCAGACAGCCTTGTAGTTGGATGTCGGGTGGGTATATGCAATTCAAATGCATTTCCACAAGGATTTTGACCTCCTATGACTTTGCTTCAGTAAAATATATGACTACTGAAATTTTAATTGGTCACAAATCATAATGAAATTCCTTTCCTGCCAGTAAGCAGTGGTTCATTCAGGTAGCATTCTCTGTTACTCTTCGGCCTAGTGACCTTCCTTCCAGATTATGAAAGAAATTAGGAGAGAGCAGCTGTTTTGTTTTTGAAAACCACAACCTTTACACAATCAGAACCAGACATTCCAAGAATCTCTGCTACCATTTAGGCATTATTAAATTACAATAAAAAAGAATTATGGAAAGTTTGTGAAGGAGGTGATGACATCATTTTGTTTGTAAGTTAAATACTGTATATTAACCCTGTGAGCCCTAGCAGTGCCACTGATTTTGGTCTATCTTGGTTACTGTCCAGGTATAGTTCGAGTTGAATATTCATGTTGCGGTGTGGCTATGTAGTTCTCTGGATCTGTGGTGAAACATATGGATCATTACTGATGCTGAAGTTCACACTGAACTTCCTCTGCATCTTTGCTCTTCTGTTGAGAAATGTGAGATCAAAGAACCTCTGTGAGGTAAAAGGATGAAATGTGAGACATGTAGATGGAAATAATAAAGCCGTCTGAGTGAAAAGATATGAGAAATAATGGGTTTAAGGTATTTTGGCTTTCAAATATTTCTATATTCATGTAAGTTATTGTAAGTTATGGTATGAAGAAAACATGGAATTTTGTGTTCAGTTAAAACTTGATTATTTTGATATATGACGCTTTGAATAGCCAAAAAGCTAGAAAACATTGCAGGCTTTCTCATGTTTCTTTCTTCCAGTATTTTCCATGAAAAAAATGCAAGAGGATTTGCAATACATCTGGCTATCCAGCCTGGCTTTATCCAAGTGATTTATATTTCAGAGTTTTCTCATTATTGTGACCACTAGTACTTAAAACACTTGGGGAAAAAGAAAAGTTATGTCTCTGATTTAAAAAAAAATCATATATGTATATGCACACATATATATGAATGCTTCACTTTCACAAATCCAATTGTAGTAGTAAAGATGACATTGTTTGTAATACAGTAAGCATTCATGCAGTTCTTATTAACCTACCCTGATTAATAAATCTCAAGGAACTTTCCAACCCAGCAATATTTCGTAGGATAACTGGTTTTAATACTATATCCCTGTTTATTCATATTTATTAATATGACTAGAATTTTTATATGTAAAAGTTCTCTCCCATTCACTTTTCTGTGAAGGCTATGATTTTTGTAGGTATGTGCTTCCATCTGTCATTGCTAGATGATGCCGAATTGTAGGAATGTTCCTTGTGCTTGAAACAGAAGGTAGTAAGGCTTTTGGCTATAACTTAGTTTTTATTGTGAATTTGTGTCATGATTTCTGATTGGCTTTTGAGAGATCTCTGTCTGGTGTACCAGAAAAAAAAAATCTTGTCATAGAAAACTCTGCTTTGGTTGACAAGATGTGTGGGAGAGCAGACATACTATTCAGCAGCTTTAGACTGTAGTACCTATTGTATTTAACAGAGATAAATACTGCTTTTGATTCCTTTTGATAAAGGCGATACTGTAGTCTGTGTTGCTGAAAAGATAGTCTAAAGCATTCAGTGCTAGCTGACACTTGCAAAGACCTAGGGGGTGATTCCTGAGGGGTGACATGGCAGCAGTCCCTGTGAAAACTGGGGAGTGTTGTGCAACCTCACATAAGAGGTCTCAGTGTGAAACTGAATCCCAAAGATATATGGAGATGGTCAGAGATATGCTTAAGGAGGTAATATGTGAGTTTCTGTTTCTGTATTGTATCTTAAAAGGAGTATTTTGCCAAACATCCTTCTGTTAAACATTTTTAATGTTTTTGTTTTCTAATCTTCATTCAGGGGAGTAGTATTATGTATGCTACCAGTATCTTGGTTTCTCTTTTGTGTGCATGTATATCTGTATGCAGGTTATGTGTGGTGGGGAGAAAAGGTGCGAATAAGTGATACGGAAAACAATGAAACTCATTGCTTGAATTTCTTTGCTATAGAAGCCGGTTCTGTAATCTGAGTCATTTCAAAGGGCAATATAGAGGAACATTTTTGTTACTGGGGAAAATTGCATCATGTCCAAGGAAAAGCGTTCTAAGGAATGGTTTCATCTTGGAATTTTAGAGATCCTGAGGATTAGCCCACGTGTATTACAGGGCTGAAAAACAAGACCCTGGGAAGTTCATCAGATTATGGGAAATAAATTCAGGAAAGCCCAGGGTAGTATTATTGCCTTGAAAGTAGTTAGTGGTATTACTGAAGAGACATTGTAGAGCACTTTTTCACCAGGTGCATTGTAAGCAGGGAAGGCTCTATGCCCAGGTACAATGCCTTTTGGAAGTCCAGCTGGAATGAGGAGGGTGGAAATTGTCTACATTCATTAGCTGAATGAAAATGAGAGGGAAAAAAAAGCATGGTGTTACTGCAATTTGAATGTCTAACGGGAGCAACATTGCCTTAAAATAGGTATTAAAGTGACCGTGTATTGTTCTGGCAGCTGATGAGAGTCATTGAACAGCAGCCCATATATTATTTTTCTTGATGGCTGCAAAAATATTTGGAGGAATTTTTCAAGTAAGACGTAAAAATTTTTGTAATGTTATGTATTCCCAGTTTCTCTGAACCTTTAATATTTTAATAACTAGTCCAAAAGGAGGGAAAATTATTGCAGTAGTTGGATAGCAAGTAAAAGATGGTCGAAGGTATGTAAAAATGTTTCTCTTGCTATAAATGACACAGTAAGAGTTACGTAGGCAGATGCATCAGGCACTGCATTTCAGAGACTTTCTGTAATATGTAATCTGATTTTCCATACATGCTTATAATTGTTCAGTAAGAAATTTGTCAGAAATACACTGTGCCTCTAATTAAAAAATTGTATACATTAAACATAACAGGTTTTGAAAGGTGTGCTGTTTAACTGTGAAAGATCTGCTGTTCTCTTACGTTAGCAATTTGCAAAGTAGAATTTTATTCCATACTTTTAAATGACTCTGATAGCATCAGGATCCATAACTCTTGAGTGTCCTCGGTTTCAAGTATTTTCCCCATAGTTAATATGGAGGATAACACATTCTAGTGCATAGTGAAACATACTTAAAGCAGACCTAAAACTAATAATACATAAATTACAAACATCACAATAATTCCAATATACCACTCCTCCTAATTAGGTACTGGAAGTTGCATATCTGGAGAGAAGAAGAAAGAATAGTTTTCAATAACATATAGTCTGGTGTACCAGAATCTAAAAAGATTAAAATCTGTAGTTAAAACTGTTCACTTTTATGAACAGTTAACCCCAGTATGTATGAAATTGTAAAAACTTCTGTCTAGTGACCAAGTTAGAAGTGAATTATTTCCTTCTTGTAAACCAGGGATAAGTTGCACGGTCACCTTTGTCTTTCCAAAGCGTGCCTCAACCTTAGAAAGCAGATAATACTGGCTAACAGTAGAATAATATTTGTCAAGTGTTTCTTGCAACAGAAAAAAGTACATATTGCATAAATGCAGAAATCCTAGTAAACACAGGCTGGTTAATATTTGTAGTTGGAAATCTTGAAGTGCTTTTACAAACAAGAGTGGGTATTACTCACACTATGGGACTTGGTTGAGGACACTGGTCCTTCCTAGGAAATAATCTGAAAAAGGAGCTGAAATACCAGTGAAGCATTTTCTTTAGTGCCTGAATCCTGAAGTTTCCAACTAAATTTGAGGAGTTTATAGACTTAGCTTTCAGTCATCTCTAAGAAAACTACAAGCTTGTAAACAGTTTCACTGACCTGGGACTCAGACAAGGTCTTTCAATTCATGAAACTAAGAGAAACTGCAGAAAATTCAAAATGATTCTACAAGTGAAAGAGTATTCCAGATGAGCATTTATTACTCCTGTAGTTAGCCAGCACCTCAGCCCATGCAGAGTGTGCTTACAGTGTTTTCATCAAACTCAGTTTCCTCTTTTGTTGTTATCCTTGCATTGAAGCCAACGTCACCTAGAGAAGGGTTTGTCCCTTCCTGGTAACTTCTGGCTCACCATCACATTTACAGAAATAATGTTAAGAAATTCATTCCTTATTTATTGTAGATTTTCTGCAGATAATGTCTCTTACAGCACAATATTAAAATTCTAGCACCCCAGTTTGCATGGCTAAGCTTGCCACTTCTGTGATGTGTAGTGATGGCACTGTCCCCAGGGCAGGAATGACGGGGCATTGCAGGGACCCCTGTGGCAGGATGCTGCAGGTACACAGTGGGGGTCAAGTTACAGGCATTTTCGTTCTTAGACTTCGCCTACAGCCAAATAGGAGAATCAGCATTATTCTGATAAATAAATAAATCAGCATTATTTCTTTGGGGAGGAACCCCAACATGATGGGGGAGTGAAGGAACATAATGGGGGAGTGGGAGCAGCTGGGGATGTGGAAGGCCTCAAAGTGCCACAGGAACCCAGCCAGCAGCAGGTCAGTGGGAACAGCTGCTGGCCAGTGCTACCAGTCAGCAACAGGCTTTTACCTGCTTACTCCAGCTTCCAAGGACTTGGGAGCTCCAACATGGTTTCCTCTCTCTATGGCAGTCTGTCTGTTACTGACATGATATTTTTGAAGGATAAAACACTATCATTTAAATGTGGTGTGGTTTTTTTTTAGCAAAGGCTGTCACTTCTCTGGTGCTTCTGTATACAGCCAGAGTCTGTGCAGCAGTGTTTGTTATTTCCATGATAAAATTTTACATTTTTATAAATACTTTCTTTAAATGGAGAAGGTTTTTAACAGGTAACTTACACATTTCTCATTTGGTCATGTGATCTGTTTATATAGTGACCTATTTATTAAACAATGTGATTTTTATTACATATTGATTATAAAGTTGTTAGGCAAATGTAAAGCTCTGTTATCAGCACATTCCTCTATCAAAAAGTAAAGATGTCTAAACAAATTCTTACACATTTAAACAAATTATTTATATCTATAAGTAAAGTTTTTGCAAACAAATGGAAATGGATGCAATTTTAACTGAGTTGTTTGTTTTTTTCTTATTTACTGAGCGTTAATATCAATAGAAGCATTCCTTTTTTAAAGGTGCTGCTTCTCTTATGCTGGAATAATGTAAGTGGCTCTATTAATATATGCATGTTTTACTTCTGATGATGGGGGTTATGTTTACATATACAAATACATATATTTTTCTGAAATCTGATTAATATTCCAGTTCCCGTTGTTAGGTGCAGATTAAAAAGAATTTTGCACTGGTAGGGGATTCTAAAACCTTGACATTGTTTTAATCTGATAACGAATGGCTCTAAGTTCATGTTCTTTCAGTTGTTGGCAACAAATCTAAACCTGTGTTTTTTGGATTTATGAGGATAAGTCCTGCTTTGGCAATCTTGTAGATCCTCAGGAGAATAGTTAAACAGTGATTAATCATTGTTTCTTCACTGAGTGTGCAGAAAAGAATGGAAAAGCTGCATTTCACACTTCTGAAGCAATTAATCCCCATGATCTTAGCCAGGTTTGTCTTGTAGATAAGTTGGGATACAAAACTGTACCTAATTTATCAATGTATGCATGCCATAAAGTATAAAACACACAATTTATTTCATATCATTTATAGTCAAATGTAAAAAAAGAGTGACTTTGCCATATCCAAGAGTGTTTCTTACATTACCTTCATATAAACTAAGTACCAGAGATTACAATGGGATTCCTGTTTATTGTGCACATCTGGTGCAGTCACTATGCATTTTCTCATTCACTTGCTGGCATTTTTAGTGATTGTGGCATAAATCACCTTGCTAATCAGAAACATAAGTGACGGGAAGTCATCTCCTTTTTTTGAACAATGGGAAAAAACATATGGCTTCTTAGACAGGACTTGGCTGTTATACTATTTATGTGGCATTATATTCTGTATTTAGAATTTCATATTAATTGCTGTGGTTTGATTGAAAGCATAGAATGCCCTGTGGTTTTGGCCAAAGTATTTGTTTTATGATCTACTCATGATGCCTACTACACTTAATATCTGTTATATTTGTGCACATCAAAAAATGTAGCTGAACATGCAGGCTGTATTTTAAAATGCGATAAAATGTTTTAAAACACTTTTTAATCAATATGAAATGGGTGCTGTATGTTCTGAGTGATGCCGTATAATAGAAAGCTATTATAAATTGTGTGACATAGTAAACAAGAGAAATACAATTTGTCCTTATAGGAAACATGCAAGCTCCAAACTTCTGTTCCTGAACAGTGTCAGTCACTGGATTTACCACAAGATATATAAAACCAGTGGCTGTTTTTGAACAAGATTGTAGAAAATCAGACTAGGAGGTGAGACTTGTAGTTTTTGTGAGGAAAGTTTATTGATAATTGTGCTTCTGAATTAAAATTCCCCATGGGATAAAACATGTAATAAGATGACAAAATTATATTAACATATGAGGAAGATAATTGCACCCAAAAGCAATTCCTGTACAATATCAGTTTTGTGTATCTAGTTCTTCTTCTTATGTGAATATTTTGCACTTCATTTTGTGTCACTTATTTTGTGATTCATGAAAGTGTTTACTACTTTAGCCAAATAGTTTATTATTAATAATAATTACCATGAGGAATTTTTAGTAGCCTTTTGAAAGAATATATTTATTCATGGCCAATGGCTCAGAGTTTTATTTACCATTATATTATTTCTTTTAAATAATTAATTAAACATGTAACCTAATGTAGTAGCGTTATTGACCAAGTTTGTCTCACTGGCTTGGAACTCAGTATTATTGCATAGTATTGGAATACACTAATTTCTGAATTGTCAGGAGTCTGTATACCTAAAGAAGAGCTTTATTCTCCCTCAGGAAACTCCTAAATATTTACAAAAAATGCTGAATTGAGTGATTTAAGATTGAAACTTTCATATCTTGAAGTTGGAGGAGATAAGCTGGGTGTAAAGACACCTCTCTGGCAATACAAATTGTCCTGCACTGGTACTAAAGAAAAATAGATACTGGAAGATTGCAGAGTAATGCTAAGGAACACTTATAGTGGAGGTCTCCATCTTCTTCACTCAGGTGCAGTCTAAATGCACACTGTAGAAATGCTGCTTTTGAAAGCTTGTCAAAAAATATGTTTTTGCCCAAGTATTTGGCCTATGCTGGGAAATGTGAAAGATCCAGAGGAGGTTGCCTGAAACTAACTGACATGATCTCCTTTAGCTGACTCGCACAAACATGAAGGAACTTCAAAAATAACAGGACAACACATCACCTTAATTTTTTTAATAACTGCTCGCTGTGAATTTTCTGCTGTTTCTTTTGTCATCTTACATAGTGAAACTGTAATTCCACTACAAAATTTCAAATCTGGTGTATTAGTTTAACAGGACCAATTCTTCAGAAATACTTCGAAATACACAATTGCTCCTCTTAAGTGCCTTTAAGTACAAAACAAAAAAAAGTCTCATCTCTGTGAAATGTTTCGCTAAGTCTGATTTCCTAAATCTTATTTTTTTAGCATTTCTTTTTTTTAATTTCTACTCACTATATATGCAGCCTAAAACACATGCACATAAACTTCCTGACTCACTTAGTATTACTTTAACATTTTTAGTGGACCTTTATGTGGATCCTTCAGTAAAGTGTTTAATTGAAAGCACATTTGGTTTTCCTGGTGTGGTCCTAGGTTACCCTTTTAGTTTGGATCAGGAATGTATCTTTGAAGCAGATTGTCCCCACTGTGCTTATGTTCATACTGCAGAGTTGTGACAGCACTGGCCAAATTGATTTCTTTTGGATTATGTTAAATCAGGAGTCGCACACCCAGCAGTGTATTAAAGAACTTCTTTTATAGTAGCTTCTAGTGGGCTTTTGGTCCTGAACATGACCAGTCCGAACTAAACCCCCTTAAAATTTAATTACTTAAACATTGGTCCTGAGGATTAACAGTTATATTCTATGTGTCAGCCCACATTGAGCAGTTACCAATTGCTGACCACCTTTTGTGAATCTCGTGGAAGTACCCAATAGAACTCTAACTGGTTTGTACAAAGTTCAGACTGATCATCAGACTTTAATGGGTAACACAATTATCAATGCATATTTTTAAATTATGCAAATAGAGTTACTGACATTAAGTTTAGTTATCATATATAAATACTGAGTGACTTGCAAAATTATCAATTCTCCTTTGACGTCATCCAGGAGTGAAACTCAAGTCAGCATTAGGTGCAACTGCTAAAAGGGAAAGGACAAAGGAGATGGTTATAAAATTGGAGATGGAAAAGAATCAAGCTCAGGATAAATATAATTCAGTATTTTTCATAGGCATAACTTTTGTAGGGCCGTAGTCTTTAAGGGAGAACTGTTTTATTCACTTGCATGAGTTATGAACAGAGGTTTTTGCTTTATGCTTTTGCTCCTGGCAATTCAGGTGTTTAGGGTTATAAACTGTAGACTTACAGCTTAAGGTTCTTTTCAAAATTGATAATTCTAGAATTCCCTTCTTTGCCCTAAAACCAAGGTTACCTTTCCCCAACACAATGCAAAAAAAATACTGTGTGTATAAGACACATTTTGATGAGACACATTTTAAAATCCCAGTCAATGAGCTGCAAAGTTCACTTTCTTTGATAAGTAGTGACAAACAACTTAGGAGAGGGTTAAAGACTGTGTTAAGATAAATTTGTTCCTCTTCTAATGAGGATGGTGGATAAAATCATTTACTTCATGTTAATACAGTTATTTAAAACTTAAATTTTGAGTTTACAACCATCTGTCTCAAGGGCTAAGCTCACTATAAACTATTATAATCATTTAAATAAATAGAGGAAAAAACAATCCGTTCAATATGTTGAATCAATATGTCATGCTTTGAATATCTATATAATTTTCCTCACATTAGGATCCGTGGCACATGTACGGTACAATATGGTTTATAAATAGGCCTGGAAAGAATACGTCTGTATGTTGGACTGCAGAGGGAACGATAGTGCTCTCTAGAACTAAGTATGGGGTTTTGACTAGCAGCCGTCTTTCCCTGTAATCAGAATGTGGTTCAAAACATAACCTAATGCAATTAAAAGAAGGTAGATTTTAATGGCTGCGAGGTAGTGGAGCATGTCTTTGCACTGTCTTGTGTCCATCACAAGCAGAATCTTCAGCTGGTATCTGCATTTCATTCCTTGCTTGGGCTCGGGAGGAAAGCACTTTTTGTGCTCTCACCCGCGCTCTTCAGTGCTCCCACTTTGAAATGACGGAACTGTGCAGGGTTCCTGTTAAGCTGGCTTGGCCATATGAATTAAGTGTATATGGCTAGAGGAGCCCATGCTTGTTTTCAGCACCCAACACAACAGTGAACGTGCATTATGCAGTCTTGTATGACTGCATATAACAATGAATCTAGTCACTTGGAAAATATGGATTGGAGCATAAGCTATAGGCCTGTTCAAAGCTGAATAACTCAGATGTACTGAAGAAAAGAAAAGCAAGGTTAAAATGGGGAATTGTCAGACGTGGGTGAAATTCATGTAAGTATGGCTCTAAAAGATATTTATAATACTTAAGTTTCAAATCAGCATTTTAGTCTTTTTTGCAGCAATTTTTATTCTTCAACTGCTAAGGATCTATTTAATCATCTTAAACTAGCTTCACAGACTGCATTACAAAAATAGGGATATTATTAACATAAGTGGCTTTACAATATTTAAGATAGTATAGGTACAGTCTAAAAACTCTGTATACAAAGAACAGTATCCAAGTGTATGTAACTGAAAATACCAGCTTGATTATTGTAAACCTCCATGTACTTTTATTACATAGGAAGAGTAAAATTAAAACTGTATTGTAGGAATGGGACAAAGGACAGAAGTGAGGAAGCGGTAGAAGCAAAGTAGGTCCTAAAGCATATTCGGGGTCTCCAGTCCATCAATTACATAAATTGAGAAGCTGCCATGTTCATCTGAATTATGGAATCAGAAATCCCTTGAGGCTTTGGTAGTGACATCACAAGTTATTAGAGGTTTGGTTTTGATGTCACTAGAATCTCTTGAAGTCATGGCCAAGTAATTCATCTGTCAGCTCTATTCATGCTGCAAATAAAAAATTCTTAAGGTTAGATTCATGGATGGAGTTTCTCTATGTTCTGTTCCTCACTGTTCAAAGATTTTTAAAAAGAAAAGTACAGTATTTGTCTTAACAGCGTGTCCTGCTGTTCTGTAGTTAAGTCTAAATTAAAGCAAGACAAATGTATTTCTGTTGTGTGGAAGGAGAATATTACAATTAGAAGAGAATGTTGAAGATGAAGAAATCTGTGTTCTTGTGTCACATGTATCACTGACTCGGGCCATGTGAGCCTGTAAGAGCCAAGTCTTGATTGAAACCATACTGAAATCTTCATATGCCTCCCTTAAAAGAGTTCCACGTGAACACAGAAGAGCATAGTGTTCCATATACGTGGAGTATTTTACACCATTGAAGCCTTGACATATGGTTGTGGGTGTCACCTACCATCCATGTGCCTCACTTTCTGTATCCATAAGATAAGGG
>WEIV01010915.1:53541-85280 GCA_013390005.1 Calyptomena viridis | reverse complement strand
TTTTTTTTTTCTCTTCTCTACTGGACTCTGCTTAAACACTGGGACAAAAAAGGCCTTACTGGACTCTTCCACCAGCCTGGACCCTTGCCCCCCACCCCCAACTCCAACACAAGTAGGAGAGAGGGACAGAGGGACTTTTAT
Organism: Calyptomena viridis; assembly: GCA_013390005.1. Taxonomy (NCBI): domain Eukaryota; kingdom Metazoa; phylum Chordata; class Aves; order Passeriformes; family Eurylaimidae; genus Calyptomena; species Calyptomena viridis. The sequence continues at coordinate 85,139 of WEIV01010915.1, read as the reverse complement.
AACATGATCCTTGGATATATTTCAGGTTTGGGGTTTTTTTCCTCTTTTCTGGTGGCAAGATTTTCATTTTCCTTTTATCATTGGTTTAGTTGTTCTTGTATAGTATATTTGTCAATAAGTAATTTTTTCCTTTTCCTCTTCACTTCCCTTTGAGGAATTTTTTTTTTTTGATTCGGTGGGGGACGGTGAAATTGAAATTTGTATCGAACTTATACAGCACTTTAATTACAGAATTAGATATACATTAGTATTTCTGACAAACTTATGTCTTACTTAGTGTATGTGTCGACTGCACAACAGAATCAGCTGGAGTTTGTGCAGAGGCTCCAAAGTGACAGCCAAGGACAGTGAGTCCACCACTGCTGTCTGCAGATGGATTCCTTTTCACCATGAGAAGGAGAGATTGGATGTAGAAATAACCTCTCTTCAGGAACCATGCTCAAAACAGTACATGTCCTGCTTCCTAAGGAATACCCTGACATGAAAAAATATTACTAGGAGGGAGGGCAGGGCCATTGCATGCAATGATGGGGGATGTCTGGTCATGAGAAACCCTCTAACAGGAGTGAGTTGTTTGGAATGACTTCTTATGGTCAACATAGCAAATAAAACACAAAAAAATAATGAAAATGTAAAAAAAAAACCTAAGCGTAGCACATTTTTTATGCACATAGGCTGTCCTTTTCTCCTCTATGATTAGGCTTCTTCGATAGCATGATATAAAAAGGGCTTCTGTGACTAATGCAGAATGCAAAAAACAAAAGCATCAGAAAGCATACTGCAGTCTTTGCTTTCAATAGTCTGCATTTGCATAAATTACAATGTCTCCTGTCGTATTTTTATTAAATTTATGTCTTTTAAACAATAATTTAATTTTAATGCAATGCTCCCAGTTTTTAATTTAAAGAAGCCATCTTCTGATCTTCTCAGGTTTAAAGCTGATGAGGAGATAACTGTCTTTATAAATGAATTACCATTGGACCATGACCAACAGTATTTGAACTGAATCGATTAATTTATAGTTCATCTTCAAAACCAAGTATGTCATTAACCTTTCTGTCCTCCATCCCTTCACCTAAATAATTTGCTACATATTAAAATGCTACATTCTTTATCAAACATGAATTGCAACAACTTGTACATTTCCAGTCATGATGCTGAAAAATGTTTGACTTACAGTTTTCATTATGGAAAGTTCAAAATAAATTTGACACTTTCACTGAGAGCTTCAACTAAATTGTGATTAGTACTGTTACCCTAAATGTGGAAATTTCTGATTTAAATGAGAGAGACACAGACAGATTTCAGAACAACACATGATAGAGGAGAAGGCAAAACTTTTCCATTAAAAGCCTCGGTCACAGAGAACTTCCACATACATAAATTTACTCCACTTTGGTATCCCTCTTTCTGTTTGTCTGTCAACCACATGCCCTATTCCCTGCTTCTTCCAAACCATCTCTGTGGTTGTTTATTATCTCTCTTATCAATTAGATAGTGAATGGTGGGAGTAGCAAAAAGAAATAAAAGTAAAATGGAATGACCCTGGATAAAATATATACTGGCGGAGGGGAAGAAAAATAGATAAGGAATGAGTGGGGAAAACAAAACAAAACAAATAAGGAAAGAGAAATGGAAAACAGAAAAATTAGCAAATTTAGTGAGCAGGAGAGAAGCACAGTAAAAACCTCTTTGAAATGGCTGGAGTAAAGAAATACAAAAAATGTTGTCATTTCCATGGTCAGCAGATTTGTAAATCCTATCAGTATTAAAATAAATTATCTCAGAGTAGTATTCATGCTTGTTTATTATCAGATCAATAACAATCAGACAATTTTTTTTATATAGGCATTTTGTACGTGTAAGCAATTTTATGTGTCATTATCACTCAGATGACTTGGTGACAGTTACATAATAATTTCTTGTTATGAATGTATATGATGTTCCATACAAACTCGCTTCAAATCCTTTCTTTGTACTTATTCCCTAATAGTCAGAGTACCAATGTAAACACACAGTGCAATGAATGATTTTTCATTGTCAACTTGGGTGAAATCTTGGCTCCTCAAAATTGGTAGGGCTCTACGGGAATTGGCAAGAGGTTGGATTAGCTGCTAGCAAGCAGGCTAGCTTTGGAATAAAAAGCAGGATAACTGCATTAACTATGGTACTGGCTGCACTTGTTGAGAGGTGACCCTATTTAGTACATGCATATCACTGTGTAAATGTAGCTTTTCTGCCCTAGGACACAAGGCAACATTTCTGTATGACTCCGCACGAATAGAAAGATGTACCAGCTGAGGTGAGAATTAGTACAAGATATTTCTACTGCTTTCCATGGCCTTAGATTTGCTGGTGTTTGCTAAGCCTTTATCACTATCAGCAATGTCTTCCTATTGCAGAGTACAAACAACAAATTCTGAGGAAAATGTATTCCATGAAAGCAGGAGCTGTAATCCAGTGGCATGTATTTAAGCATCTATTCATCTGATGCTTCTTGGAATTTCCACAGCCTACTTTTTTCTTCCAGGGAACATTTAAGAAGATCTTTTCCCTTTTAATGCTATGTCTGGCTGATGTTTCTAAAGAAAAAGACTTCATATATACAGAAGATTCCTGTGATGTAGGGATGCTCCTTGTATGTTAAAGTCTTTCATAAAAGGAAGTCTCTTACACAGCCAGTTGCAAACCCTTGGGACCTGTTGATATAGGGGGCTGTGGAGGGACCTGAAGCAGCAGGGTCAGAAAGGGCCTAAACACACTCATAGGCAGCAGCTTCACACAAGCACATTTCAAAACTAAGTCTTGGTAGAGATATAGAATCATAGAATTGTTAAGGTTGGAGAAGACCTCTAAGATCAATCTGGCACCCACACTGTGTTTACCACTAAACCATGTCCTCAAAGTGCCACATCCACACCATTTTTGAACACTTCCAGTGATGGTGGCTCTACCATTTTGCTTAGCACTTTGCTCCAACCTGACAGTCCTTTCAGGGAAGAAATTTTACTAATATCTAGTTTAAACCTTCCCTGTTACAGTTTGAGACTGTTTCCTCTTGTCCTATCGCCAGTTACTTGTAAGAAGAAATCGAGACCCACCTCACTACAAACTCCTTTCAGGTAGTTGTAGAGAGCAATAAGGTCCTCCCCCATCATGGTTTAAATCTTTTTGTGAATTTGTTTTAATACCACATTATACAGTTTGGGGCAGAGGGACAAACAGAGAGAGAAAAAAACCCCTCATTGAAATTTCGGCTAGGAGGGGGGTAGCCAGCAATTAACCCTATGCAAAATGACCTACTAGTTACCAGACAGCTAAGGTGGAGGAAGGTGTAGTATCCAAGCCTTGAGCTGGAGGATGAAGGGGAAGTGCACCGGCCGCCTGCTTGGATACCGGCTGCAGAGTAGAGCAGGGGGCGGGGGGAAGCAAGTGATGAAGGAGAGGGGAAAGTCCTTTCAAAGTGAAGGCATTGCGGTACCTGGAGCAGTATTTAAGATCCTAGCCCGAGATCTTGGGGAGGCTCTCGCTTTCTGAGCACTGACTTGTTTGGACACAGAGGACCTCGCATCTCCCCCATTCTCCACTTCTTGGTTCCCACCACAGGTGCTGACCTGGCTGACCCTGCTGTCCTGATCCTGCCCACCACTGCCACTACCAGGAGTCGCCTGGTCGCTGCCCTGTGCCAGATCACCCCAGCCATCAGCTTCCCGCCCACTCCCACTGCCCTGTAGCCCTGAAGCTGCTTCATGCTGCCCCCACCTGTTCCCACCTGTGCTTGGAGTCCACACCCACAGCAGCCAGCCCAGGAATTCCCTGTGCCCCCCATGCAGAGCTGACCCCCTGTCACGATCCACTAATAATTGTGACGGTTCATTTGATCTCGAAGTGCAAAAGACACAAGGGGTTTCAGTTTTAATCAAAACAGGTACACTTTATTAAGTAGTACCACAATACAAGAATGCGATAGAAGAGAGGGAGAGATATAAAGAAAACAAAGGATAGAAAGAAAAAGAAGGAAAGGGGGGACAATAGCTACCAACAGACGAGACGAGTCCTCCTGGTCCTCTGAGGCCAATAGATCATCTTCATCCGTAGGGGAGATCTCCAATTTTAGTTAACTTTGTAAGTCTCTTTATAGTCTTTTCAAAGCGGGGGGCAGCCTCCCAAGAGGTGGTGAAGCCATGTAACCGTGATAATTCTATTGTCCATAGTCCATGGAACACAGGTACAGAACAGACTCTGCTCTCCTTTGGAGCAAGACGCAGCCACCGCTCCCTGCAAATTGGTTGTTCCATAGGAATGCTTTGTTGTATTGTTACCAGTTCTGGTCCAGCAGGCACACACTCGCAGACAGCATCTGGCAAACATCCACCTCGGCCAGGCCAGACCAGAACCCCTGTGTTTGAGTTTTCAGGGTTTTTAGGGTCCCAGTCTCTCAGTCTCTGTCCCATCCTTGACGACGGTTGTGAGGCAAAACAACAGGTCTTCGGACCATCCTCACACCCCCTGCCTCAGGGACAGCCTGCTCGGCTCCCCAGCACCAGCTGCCCAGGCACCTGCTGGCCACGAGTGAGTCACTGCAGTGTTTGTCTCCCAAAACCAGTCCTCGCTGATGGCCATGGCCACAACCACATTGAAAGGGAAAGTGATATTTTTCTTGGTGAAGGTTTCTGTTATTGTTTGGTTGTTGCTGTTGTGTTCTGTGTTGTTCTGTATATGTTTGATAAAGAGCTGCTATTTCTCTTTCTACACTTTCCCTGAAAGCCTCTTGATTTCAAAGGCCATAGTAAATTGGAGGAAGTCCTGCCTTCCTTGATTGACATTGTCTTAAGCCAAGACATCCCCCTTTTCTCCAGGCTGAATATCCCCAGCTCCCTCAGCTGCTTCTCATAAGACTTGTGCTCCAGGCCCTTCCCTGGATTCACTGCCCTTCTGTGGACTTTCTCCAGTGCCTCAAGGTCTTTCTTGTAGTGAGGGGCACGGAACTGGATACAGGATTCCAGGTGTGTCCTCACCCGTGCCCAGCACAGGGGGATGATCACTGCCCTGGTCATTTTGGCCACACTATTGCTGATGCAAGGAAGGCATACAAGCCAACATGCTTAACTCCACATAAGACAGGCTTCAGTAATCTCCTGACCTTTTCCTTGCCACTTATCAGAGGGAGCCTGTGCATGATGATGAACAATTTGTCTGCCCTAGGGCATTACTTATGTCCTTTAGTTTTTCATAATTAAAGAACTTCAGAATTTAAAAAAAAAAAAATTAAAAAGCTTTTTTAGCTCTGTAATCAGCCTTTGTTAAGTCCACACACCTTGTTTCTTATATACAAGTGTAATACAAGGCTCCAAAATTTCACCCACCAAATGTTTTGAAAAGCCCCCAGTTCTTTAATACCTTGGGGTAGTGTAAAAAGAACACAATGCACATGTTTTCTCAGGAGTCACTTTTACTGAAGGTTTTAGAAAATATGGGAGAAAATAAGAGGTCTTGGCAAAAGTTTGACAGGGTAACACACAACCAAAGCAGCATTCCCCAAAGCAGTGACTTAGCACATGCTAACCCACACAATTTAGCAAAATCCAACCCACTGGCTTTAAGTTACCCAAATACTAAGAAAAGAATAAAGAAAGAGAAGAAGGAGTGAAGAAAGAGAAGAATAATAGAAAAATAGCTCCTGCCAGAGAGTCCTGTGGAAGTCCAGCTTTCACAAGGGCAGAGGCTAGGTCTCAAAAAAGAGATGGAGACCACATATGTTGTTTTTATGTGCTCTAGCCCCCTGTGGCCACCCCTCCCAGGTGGCACTTCTGACCCACTGGGCACTCTGGGGCTCTGGGGAGGGCTGAGGGAGGTCACTCCCACTATACCAGCTAATCTAAGGCTCAACTAGGAGTTCCAGGAGGCATGGTGTGGGCATGCCTACAGCCTGCATTGACTGACAGCTCGTCTGAGGTTGCCCCAAGAGGCTGCAGGGGCTGCCATGTGAGCTACGGCCTGACCTCACCTCTGTGAGATTTGACCAGAGCCTTCATTCCCACCATAGTGTTTGAGTTGGTTCCAACCAAATAATATAACAATCCAGTGTTTCACAAGTTCTCTTTTCCAAGTTCATCGAAATTTTATTTCTCATAAAAAATGAAATATAAAAATCTGAATGCAAAAATACACTGCACCCTTAAGATATATTATCAGAATAGTAATTTAAATTTTCATTACAATCCTTAAAGGTTTCCTTTATTTTAGTTCTTCACTATTTTTTCAAAATACATCATCACTGTGCATCACAGGGCTTTTGCTGCGATGAAAACAACTCCAATATATGCTTTGAATTTTTGGTGGTTTTGGTTTTTTGTTGTTGTTGTTTTGGTTTGGTTTTTTTTTTTATTTTTTATTTTTTATTTTAGAGAAGCTAAATAACCATAAGGATTATCATCAATTTCACCACTGAGTACTACAAAACATCTTTTATACTTATTGAGGCAGAAAATTAATGATTTTTTTCTGTTGTGAATAATTGATAATTCTTCCTACTAGGACACAACGTAGGAATTGTGCAGTATGGTTGATGGCTATTAGCTATGAGTGAAACTCAGAACCCGGAGTCGACACTCATAGCAGCTGATTAAAGGTTCTTTTCTTTAGGTTAATATGGGTGTATACAAGAAGGACAAAGGTACAGAGCTCAATTAAATACAGCTGGATTATATTGAATCCATGCATGGGACTTATTTCAGAACAAGTATCAATGTAAGATGTTATTCAGGAATAGTTCTTATACGTTAATAACTACACGGATTCATTAATCCATAATAATTAATTAATACATAAAGAAAAATTAGTATATGGGTGCCACCTTTAGACTGCTCTAAATCTTCATGTAGATAAGACCTTTCTCTGAAATATAAAAGAACACAATGTTTTCTGTAGTGTAGTGTCCCAGTTTTGAGACAAAACTCTGAGGGAGGGAAGAAAAGAAAAGGAATCATCCTCTGACAGAAAGCAGGCCGCAGCTTCCCCTCTCTCACCTAAGTTCGGGAAAGAGAAGTATTTTCCTCAAAGGAAAGTCAAAAAAAGTACAATGTAGCCATATCTTACAGGCCACATTTCTGCTGAGCATGAGTATAAGTCATACTCTCACTGGCTATGACCTTATTCCCCTTGGTTGGACAAGAAGAACTTGATGTCCAGGTCATTGGACAGCCAATGTAAACAATATAGTCTGATATATATATCTGTAACTGCGCAAGAAGAAAGACATTTTCTGATTTCTAAGAAAGCAGACTCTCTGTCTGGTGTGGAACATCTAGCCAGGTAGAGAGATAGCAAGTCTGCTTGGTAGGTATTATAGCTTTGCAATGCTTAGATGCTTAAACTCTCTCTGCATAGAAATTAGCACTCTTATAGATAAATAAAGCCTCTGATAAAACTCCATGGAGTCAGCCTTCTTGTCATTATGCCTCACGGACAACACCAAACAACCACAGTACAAAACTATTTATTTAACAAACACACAGAAAAATAATAATAATGTTAAATAATAAATAATGAAGTCTCTCACTGTGGAGAGAAAACCTGGAAGATTCAGAGTCCTTCTGTTGGTATGGTCTCCCTCTCCCCCTTTGCAGCTGGGCTGATGTGGGGGCCCACCCAGGTGAGGCCGGTGGAAAAGGTCCCCAGTGAGGTCTCAATGTTCTGGTGTCCCAACAAGTCCAAAAGAGAAGGAAAGGAAACCAAAATCTCAGGAAAACACGGGAGTTCGTTCCTCTCCGAAGACAAAAAAAAAGCAGATGAGAGCTGCCTGGAAAAGCCAGTCGAGCCTGCTCCTCCCACACCCTTTCTCCCAAAGAAAAAACAGAGAGGAGCACGACCTTGAAACACAGGACTGCTTTGAAAGTTACTCACACTGATTATTCTACCTGATAAAGCATATGAATCAAATCAGGCTCATGGAATGCTCTTGATTTGAAAAGATGAAAAAAAAGAACATGTTCTTTATATTTGAAATATATTACTCGGGACAAAAAGATTTATCAGTAATACGTAAATGTTCAAACAATGGAAAATCAACAAATGAGAGAGAAAAGCAAATAAGAAAAATATTAAAACAAACAAAAAAACCCAAAAAAAATCCTCCACCCAAAGTAGATGGAGAGAGATATTCCCTTAGCAGAAGCAATCAGTTTGGCACAAGACTGCAACATCCCAGGTGTTTTCAGCAAGGATTGCAGTACTTCTTCCATAGGGTCTTCAGGTCTTTGTCTTGAAGTTACGGAGTGAGTTATTAGGTACAGTCAAAAGAAATAAAATCACTTCCCTTTATTTTGATAGATGATCAACATTCACAGCGACTAATAGAAATTTCTGAACGACCTGAAAATAAGAATTAAGTTACCAGAATAAAATTCACAGTGTTGCGTGAAGATCATATATTACTTGCTAAGAAAGAGACTGGTCTTCATAGTTGAAATAACGTGATGCTTTCATCTTTCACTTTAGAGAAGAGTGAGGAAATTTTTGCTATCTTGTCATCATCTTCTTGAATGTTTTCTATTTCGCCAGCACCCTATGGTCATATTCTCTTTATATTTAGGAGTATAATTTACAATAAAGAAATGTGATTTAGATACAAATTCAGAGCAGTTCTACCCTCCTTATTACATAATATTTACTATTGATTGATATTACAGAATGTTGACTAGGATGATCCTAGTATTGCCTTCTAGACTTTTTAGTCATCCAAACACAAGGAATTCTGTTCAGAGATTAGTATGGCCTCCAAATGCAAGGAACATCCACACAAAAAGCCTTAAGAAATTAATGTGTTGTTGTTGCTAAACTGTTCTAAGAAATCATTCATGGAAGTAGTTCTCAAGTTCTTTCATATTGCAGTCATGAAAGTCCAGGGAAACTTTTTTTACTTATTCAACTAGTTTAATTGTATAAAGTCTTCTGGAAAGCTTAAGTAGGGGACAGAATTTGACTGCAGTGTTCATCAGCAGTGTCATTGGTTGGATAGTTGCAGTGTTTGAATGATCTTGTGACCATGTGACAGTGTAGGACATACTGATGGCTGAAAGCCAGAATTATTAATTACATGATGTGAATCAGGCTCTCAGTTTGCAGCAGACATCTTCCCTATTGGGTGTAAAACAAAAGAGGAAGTTTTTAACATCCTAATATTTTTATTGTCATATGGATGGAATTTAATAAATTATGTTGCTTTAGGCATTGAAACATAATATTTGTTATGGTCTTTAAAAAAAATAAGTCCTCTTGAATTTTTAATAACTAAGCTCTGACAAAGCATAGGCTGAATATTTTTGAATCTTTTAGTATCATGAGGTGCTAGCTGAGCAAGGTGTATTTATTTTTTATGTTGACAGCGAATAAATCCTAAAAAACCCAAGAATTATCTGTGAATTGGCCAAGAGGATTAATAAGAGAATCCATAATCAGAAAAGTGAAGGCCTGATAGCAATAATACTGCATGTTTCTTTCAGCATTTTTCGATAACATTTGTTTTGCCCTTATGGTTTCTTGTGAGACTTTTAATTTCAAGTGGTATTGTAAGGAAAAAATAGTTGTACAATAGTAGATTTTGTTTGGTTGGGTGACTTTATTCTCCATATTTTTATAGCATATTGTGAATGGTCCAAAGGATTAACTGTAATGACCAAAAGCACTAAATGTATGTAGCATATATTTGCTTCTGTGAGGTGCAGCACGTCACATCTGGTGCTGAATTTTTCTGTTAAACCCAGAGTAGCACAGAGTATTCCTGCTGATTTCTTCCTGCACCTAAAGCACCATAAGCCTTTTATTTCTTACAGGGCAAGCTGGAAGTGGGTGTCAGTTGTAAGTTGTAGTGTTAAGCATATTTGGTTTTGGCAGCATGTTAACTCTCCTGCTTTTGCATGGTCTTTTTGGTGACAATCATAAGCCAGACAGACCCAAACACTTTCTTTAGCTTTCCACTAGACTGGCATCTACAATGATATTCCCTGAGAAAGCATCCTTTTGGCTGAGAGCGGTTGGTAACATGCAAACAGTGTCAGCCTTTATATGCCAGCCTATATATTTCAGCTGTATTGTCATTAATGTTACTGCAAATCTTAATTTATAATTAATCACATGGACCTTGTTCCCTTCAAGCTCAGGTCATATGCTAGCACCAGAAGGGGAAACAGCTCTTAACTTTCTTATCTTCTTAACTTTCTTATCTTCTTAATCTTAACCTTCTTCATTTAAATAATGTTTAAGTGTCACTGATCTGAGTTCTGAATTAACCTTTAGCAATGTAAATAAGATCAGAAGAACATGTTTCAATGGGGTTGTTCCTTCTCTTCGTGGGAACCTCAGTGATACATATATGACATTTAGGGCTAAAAATTAGAGGAGATTAAAAAGTGGCTGTGGCTCCCCAGATGAAACACAGCCAACATGCCCCACAGAGATTCCCTAAACAAAGGTAAGTACCTGCTGTGGTGGATGGAGAGATGACTGGTGTGAAGGTGCTGCAGCCTCCTTCCACAAACATCCTGCAGGGAAGGGAACACAGATATAGAGGCTGATGAATTCAGAAGACTTATTTTCGAGGAGTTTAAGGCTTATTTGCTGTGGGGAATTTTTTCTGAGCCATCTTTCCCAGGCATGTGTTTGTGTTTTTCTCCTCCCACATTCCACAGGGAATGGCTCTCTCATGGGAAGAAGATAAGATTGCAGACTTTTCAGAAGGCCCCTGCTGTAGGGTGGGGGCAGAAGTAATCCTCAAGAACAGAGATGTGTCTTTCTCTCAAGGCCTGGTGTTTGTAATGCTGTTAGGTTGATGTTCTGAGCATTTTTGCCTTCAGAAAATAAATTTTCCTAAATCTTTCCACTCCTGGTGTTTTTGGACGATACTTGCAATATCTTTTCTTCACAATGATGATGCTTGAAAATTCAAAGACCATATTGTATCTGTCCACTAAGGAAGATGGATGCCAAGGACAAATACTCTATTAAGCACTTATGACTGAAGTCACTCAAGCTCCACCTAAAACCTAAAGTAACAGTAAAGAAGTAAGTTGGAAGCATGGGGATTTTGGAGAGGAAGACTCCATTGAAAATTCTGGGACAGTCGATGAGTTAAACCTCTCCTCTCCCCCCACAGGGATTCCTGTTGGGTAAGAACCATATTCTATGCATGTTAAATGCTGCTTTAGGACTAGAACTTGTGATTGCTATGTAAGTATATTAATATATTGCTTTGTATTAGAGCTTGTGTTTGTGCTTGTGTTTGTGCTTTGTGTTTGTGGTATTAATAGATTGTTTTAAATACATTTTTGCAGCTAGACACTATGACAAATGACTTATGAACTTTATCAACCTGTTACAATTTGTATTAATAGTGTTGTTCCATACAGTGTTAGAGTGAGTCCTTACAAAGTGATAATAGTTGCAACAGTGGATAACACTCTGAGGAGCCCTGCTGAGGGGTCTCCCTTCTCTGTTGGCTCAGGCCCCCCTTGAAAAGGGCAGTCAGACACATCCTCCAGTCTTGTGAATCTATTGATGAAGGTTCCCCCCGATATGGGATGCTGATAGACTGGTGTGGTTGCTCCCATGGTCCTGGAGGCCTAATGACGTGAAGGTTGACTCCAAGAAGTTTTATCAGAGGCTTTATTTATCTAAAAGAGTGCTAATTTCTATGCAGAGAAAGCTTAAGCATCTAAGCATCAGCAAAGGCTCTAATACCTACCAGCAGACTCTGCATCCACAGCTTCCCAGGCAAACTGCCTGGAAAGCTCTGGACACAAGGCTCTCTCTGCTCAGATCTCTCTGGCCAGGCAGAGGGTCTGCTGCAACATGTCTGCTCTCTAAGAAGTCAGAACATGTCTGCCTTTCTTCTTGCGCAGTTACAGATATATATATCAGACTATATTGTTTATATTAATTGTCCAATGACCTGAGGGCCAGGTTCTTCTTGTCCAGCCAAGGGCAATAAGGTCACAGCCAGTGAGAGCAGGACTTATACTCATGCCTAGGAGAAATGTGGCCTGTAAGACAGGGCTACAAACTGGTTGGATGTAAGAGGGTTTAATTTTCCAGGAGCACTGACAGCCAAATAAATCTCTAAGGGCCGAGGAACTCTCCCCTCTCCAAGTGTTGGACATCCCCCCCACCTTGCATGTGACACACTTATTCCTGCTTTGTTGTGCTTTTTAGGTTTATTTTCAAGAAGTAGCAGATACATCAGAATTATTTTCCTCATAATTCCTACATTATTACCATAAATGTGTTGCTTACATTTTAGTCCTTATACATAAAATGGAAGTTATCTTTAATGGGGAAACTGGTAACTAAATCCACTTTTTCTCATTCCTCACAAATTCTGCAAAGATATCCTTCTTGCTATCATCATAATATTAAAAGTCAATTAGGTACATAAATATCTTGGACTTTAATCTATCTACGGTAATTAAAATTTTATAAAACTGCTCTCTGTGTCTTTCTTGACCTGTGAGTTTAGGCCACACCAGGACTTTCATTAAGTGTACCGTTTTTGATATAGAATATTTCACAAATGCATTCAGTATATTATATTATACAAAAACTTTGGAAACAGTTACATTTAACAGCCAATATAGCCACATGTTGTTTAATCTGAGCCTAGTTCCTCCGGGCACAGTTTAACTTCCCTTTCTGCTCATACAGAAGTATCTGTGTGATGAATCTGTGTGAGTATTCTACTGTGTTGTCTGTCAATGGTGGAGCTCCTCAGAACTCTGCAACAACTTGCACTGTGGGTATCAGAAGTGATGTCTCTTTATGATTATGAATTCAGATATTTCAGGGTAGTCTGTTAGTCATAGAACACAATATAAGACTGTTAAATGTGCTTTTTTTACAGCACAGGAAAAATGCATTCTTAGTTATCATGCTGTCGGTTTGGGTCCCTTATTTTGTAATTTCTTCTAAATATCAATTTGTACATAATTTTTTCCTATATCATAGTAATTCTATCACCTTTTTTGTTATGGTTTTTTTTTTCAGAAGAAAACTGGTAGTCTGGTTAGAGAACAGTGGATGAGGAGACACTTTCTTTAGGATATTTCTGTTTTTCACACCTGCAATGTTTCTGACAGAAATTGGCATTCATTAGTCATATCAATGTTCATTATTTATAAAATTCCCAACATTAATTCATTCTTCTGAAAACTGGGCCATTTACCATGCATTTCACATGGCTGAAGCCAAGTAACCACAAATAGCATCCTACTGTCCCTACTCTGAGAGGTAGTTAAAGCATATGAAACTTGTAGGATTTTAGCTTGAAACCCATTTAAATAAGCTCTAAATCTGTGAAATTTCTTCTTTTCTTCTCTAAATCCATCTGATTTAGATGGATCCAGCTGTCTGTTATATTCCTTCCATTTCAAAAAAGCTTAAAGAAAGGAAACTACTATAATTTCCCACAATTGGAACAGCATAAATATTTTAGTGCACATAGCTTCGAATTTATGTAAGAGATTTCTTTGAATGTAGTTTGTTCCTTTGATGTCAAATATCAAAGATATTACAGAGATAATACAGAGTTGTAATATCTTTATATTGTTGTAATATATTACAACTACAAGAAATAGACTGGAAAACACTTGTTTAAAGACACATACTTGTTCTAATTGCTCAAGTAATTTACAGTCATTTGCTTTGTTTCTTTTAAGCGCTTATATAACATGAGAAAATCTAGTCCCAAAATAGCAAAATGAGGGCAAGAATTGTTTTATCTTAAGACTGAGGGCAAAATGTGTACATCTACAGGTTTCAACACACTTTTGTAGTCAACATAGGCATTCAGATTTTTATTTTTAAGCTGCGATAATTGAATATACTGGCTATTAGAAATATTTGGAATACAGAAATTGTTAATCCAGTAACTGTAATAAGTGCTGCAGAATTTAAATGTTTCACCCTGCACTACAGATATTCTTGCAGTTTTCTTCCATGGGAGACTGTTTCGTCCACTCTGTTTGTCATACTACTGTGTAATGAGGCATGAACATGCTTGCAGACAAAACTTCCAATGACATCAGGATTATTATGAGAGTCTCTTCTTGAAAATCCTTAGATCTTTATTAAGTACCTGTTTTGCCTGGAATGTGGGGTTGTTGTGCAGCACTGAACTGGGATTGGGGGAGAGAGTGTGGAAGCAGGAAAAAAGAAAAAAAAAGAAAGGGCTGTCGTCATTTCCTCTGGTCTAACTGTATTTTAATAGAAGAGCAGAGCCCAGCAAGCTGTCAGTGTGTCATCTTCCATGAGCACATCTATAAATATACTTTAAAAAAATTGGCCATAAATCATGCTTTGTCACTGGAGAACATAAAGAGAAATTGTAGTTTTTCCACTGTGGAGAGGGAAGGGTGAAGTCATGGCTCTCAAGTCACCTCTACTCTTATTTTCCATTCTAATCTGGTATGCTTTTCATTTTGCAGCTGAGCGATTGATTCAGTTAGGCATTAGTTTTCCTGGCTGTCTTGATAGCAAAGACTTTAAGCATTTGCAGCCAAAGAGAGGATTCTTTGTCCAAGCAATCAAGGGTTTTATTGGGGACTGCAATGCCTGTGAGAAGGGGGGGTAGCAAACCCACCGGTAACAAGGAAAATTTAGACACAAAAAAATGGCTTCTACATGGCACAAAAACAAGACACTGCAGTGATCTTGTTAATAGCTCTTTTTCTGCCCTCTTGACCTCAGCTGATTTTGATGTGAAGAAAGAGTACCTTAATACAGCCTTGAAATCTAACAGCCTTCCTCCTCACAGAGGGGATGCTTCTTGTTCCACTGCAGTAAAACTTTTCTGTTGTGTGAGGAAATAGCAATAGTCATTGTAGTACTTGGCCCTTAACACCAACTCACCAAGCTCTGCCATTACCAGCACTTACAATTAGTGCTGAAGCACAAATTTTAGAAATTAATAAAAATCATGTTTCTGCTATCAGTAACGTTAGTTATTTCAAATGTTTGGATCCAAAGATAATCTTCCAGGTCCTTATGAAGAAGGGCTGGTTTTGGCTGCAGTACAGTTCATATCCTTAACAGTAACTGGTGTGGGGTTGTGTTTTAAATTTGTGGTGAAAAAAGGTGTTGATAACACATGGATGTTTTTGTTATAACTGAGCAGTGTTTGCACAGAGCAAAGGCCTTTTTCTACCTCTCACCCTCTCCCACCAGCGAGTGGGCTGAGGGTACACACAGAGTTTTGAGGGGATACAGCCAGGACAAGTGATCACAACTTACCCAAGGGATATTCCAGACTGAATGACATCATTCTCAGTGTATAAAGTGGGGGGGAAGAAAAAGGAAGGGGGAACATTTGGAGTGATGGCAGTTGTCTTCCCAAATCACTGTTATGTGTGATGGACTCCTGGAGATAGCTGAACACTTGTCTTCATCATGGGAAGTTGTCATGCTGGGAACAACAGTGGCCGCTTTTTTGTCCCTGCTAAGCAACGATGACCGCAGGCACCGACGGCGGGGGAAGCCGCCCCCAGTCTTGAGAAACAGGGCTTCTTCTTCTGCCACTTATTGGCTGAAACTGTATGCTGAACTTTGTCCCTGAATGATTTTGGAGAGCAAAGACGAGGAGAAGACTTAGTTGAGGTGTTTTAATCCAGAGTTTTATTAAGCTTCTGAAACAGCAGATTCTCAGAGCTCCCTTCAGCTCCAGGGGAACAAACTCAAAAAAGCCCCTCTGCTGTCTGTGCAGTGACTTTTAACTGGGGGTGGAAACACGGGAGGGGTTTGGGATTTTGCCAATAGACAACTGGGACAGAAGGGTTCAGGGATGGATGGGCACAGGAGAAGAACCAATAGTAACCAGGGGTGGAACTGGGAGAATCTCAGGGCTAATGAGAGACAAGGTTTAAGGGAAATTACAGGGAAATATCTGGAACACAGGGTGGGTCTTTGGGGGGATTGACAGTACTGGGGGATGTAGATTTTGACAGAACATACCATTCTAACAGAAAGGGGAACAAACCATTCTCAGCTCCATGCACACAGAACCACAGGAAGTGAATTAATTCCCATTTCTCTTTGGCTGCATGCACAGCTTTTTTTTTTACCCTACTAAACTGCCTTGTCTCAAACCTTGAGTTTTCCCACTTTCACTCCAATTCTCTCCCCCATCCCACTAAGGGACTAGTGAGTGAGTGGCTGCATAGTGCTTAGTTGCCAGACAGAGTTAAGCCATGACAAAGGGACAAGACCTTGATAACGCTCAGTTCTGATGTTTGTTCCCAAAACCTAGTTTTCAGAGAAGGAAAATGAGTGTGTAGGCTGAACACAAAAAACAGTAGCTTTGACATGTCCCAAACCTGGCCGATGAAAGATCAAGGAACCTTTTTAGTGCTAAGCCACTCCTGAGAAGATTAATATAATCATAGAATAGATGTTGGAAAAGACCTTCAAGGTCATCAAGTCCAACCTTTGACTGAACTCCACTATGCCAGCTAAATCACAGCACTAAGTGCCATGTCCAGTCATTTCTTGAAAGCTTACAGGGATGGTGACTCCTGTCTGTTCCAATCCTTAATCACCTTTTCACTGAAAAAATTCTTCCTAATGTCCAATCTGAAACTTCCCTGACAGCTTGAGGCCCTTTCCTCTTGTCTTGTTGCTAGTTGCCTGGGAGAACAGGTCAAACCCCATCTTGCTACATCCTCCTTTTGTGTGCTTGTAGAAAGCCATAAGGTCTCCCTTGAGCCTCCTTTCTCCAGACTAAACAAGCCCAGCTCCCTCAGCCGCTCATCACAGGACTTGTGCTCCAGACTATTCCCCAGCTCCATCGCCCTTCTCTGGACACACTCCAGCCTCTCAATGTGTTTCTTGTCCTGAGAGGCTCAGAACTAGACCCAGGATTGAAGGTGTGGCCTCATCAGTGCCAAGTACAGAGGGACAATCACTGACCTGGTTCTGATGGTCACATTATTGGTGATGCAGGCTAGGATGTCACTGGCCTTCTTGACCACCCGGGCACATGCTGGATCATGTTCAGCTGATGCTGACCAGTACGCTCAGGTCCTTTACCATCAGGCAACTCTTCAGCCACTCTGCCCCAAACCTGTAATGCTGCAGGGTGTTGTGGTGACCCAAGTGCAGAACCCGGCACTTTGCTTTATTGAACTTCACTCCATTGACCTCAGCCCACTGATCCAGCCTGTCCAGATCTGTCTGTGGAGCCTTCCTGCCCTCCAGCAGATCAGCACTCCAGCTTAACTTAGTGTTGTCCGCAATGGCCTTACTGAGGGTATGCTTGATACCCTTGTCCAAATTATTTGTAAAGTTATTAAACAGGACTAGCTCCAGTACTGAGCCTTGAGGAACCTCACTAGTGACTGGACAACAACTGGGTGTAACACCATCCACCATGAAAAGATACAGGCAGAAATTATTTGAGTTCCTTTTTCATGAATACATTCCAAGTCACAGGAGAGAAGCCTTGGAAGGAATGCATAGCCTAAGGTTTGGGACAAACACTTGATATAAAAAAAATAAACTCAAAAACCGCTTGAACATAAACAGGTCTTTAGAAATTAATCTAAAACTTATGGCTTTCATGTGTCACTGAAACATCAAAAATGGCACAGAATGGAGATATAATTCTATGTTTATGAGGGTGTGGAAAGAATTCAGACACAAAACAAATCTGAGTTTAGGATACACTTAGAATAAAGAAATACCAGAACAGGTTTGAAAAGATAAATTACATATATAACCAAATATTATTGACATTAAGCAGTGTAGGTCTGGAATCACTTTTCTGTAGAAGAGTAGCAAATATATCTTACCTAAGGAGTGTTTCAATCACTTTGCATTCAGTGCCAATTAGTTAGTGCAAAGGTCCCTTTGACTTCTGTAGGCTTTGAATGTGACCATTCATGCTTACTACCAGGCAGAACACGGTATGACTTCTCATGTGATTTACTGAAAAGTTATATTTGCTCTCTATTGACTTAATAGCAGGACTCATGTGAAGGAAAAGAGGTGTACCAGTAGCTGAACAAAGGTGAATAGTCCAAGGCACATATAACACTTTCAACTTCATAACCAACATTACTCAGAACATCGGAAGACATTCTTGAAAGCAGTCAATACTGGTATACAAAAAACCCCAAACCAGATGATTTGGTGAAGACTTGAATAAAGGAATTAATTACAATATGATAGCAGGAATTTTATAGAATTTGACAAGCATCCACCCAAAAAATCATAGTGGTATCATATTTTCACATTTTGTTTATTGGCGTCAGCATTTTTTTCTCCCAATTTTTTTTCCTTGTACTTACATATCTAGCAAATATTTTTGTGGCCGTGTTATCTTTTTCATATGGGTGATTTCAAATTGCAAATGAAAAAAAGAACCTGTTCAAGGACTCACCTCTCCACTGTGTGTGTTTGTACATTTATATGACAGCTGAATTTCTGTCTTAAATAAACATTAAAAGAATTTGGAATATAGAGTTTCAATATTAATTGAAATAAAAAACCCACTTTCAAACATTATTATCAAATCTATTTTTTAAAAATATTAAAAATCTTATAATCTTTAAGGAAGGTGCTTAATCTATGAATTTTCAAATACTAATTTCAGTATAGTACTTCAATTTGTTTAGGATTCGTATAAATAATTCATTGCTGATAGGTTTGACACCCAGAATAATTAAAAAGGTTAATGTCTTCTCAATCACAGAACCATAGAATGTTTGAGTTGGAAGGGACTTTAACAATCATGTAGTTCCGACTTGCCTGTCATGGGTAGGGATGTCACCAGTAGATCAAGTTGTTCAAATGAATGAAACACCTAGATTTCTTAGACAAAATTCAACCACATTATGTATTCCTACCTTTCCTTTCTTTTAGGATTACAGAAAGCCAGAATCATTAGGAAAATAATGGTAATATGTCTCAGAAGGCAGAGTACTTATCCATACTTTTGCATCCTCTTGTGCCGTGTAGGTTGCTGGCTCCAGGAGATGAAAGAAAAACCATACAAACAACAGGAAAAAATCAATTGTGTGTAGAGACAGAGTATTCCCTTCACTCTTATAGATGCAGGTGAAGAACTTCCATTTCTTCACCGGTTAGGTTTCCAGGTAAGGGCTAAGCAGCAGCTGGCCCTTACTGTAATGTCAAGCACAAGTATTGATTTGTTTTCTGTGTAGTTGATAGGACACTTCATGATTTGCAGTAAAAGACATTGTGTCACCTGTACACATGACAAAGAAATTATAACTCCCACGGCTGAGGAAACTGCATCAAAGCTTTCATATTTGTATGGAGAGTCACTAAACCTGAGAGTTGGTATGTTCACCTTACCACTGAAAACCTAGTGACCAATAGCCATTGAAGCAGGTCCTTCCTTCAAGGATGAGATAAGCCATATAAACATTTAACAAACCCAAATCTGGACAACTAATTTAAGTGGGTTTTTTTCCTTCCTAATAAATAATAAATTTAATGTTAAAGAAACACATTCTATGACCAATATAATCACTTTTGGCCAACTTAATTCCTCTGAATTCAATGTACAGTCTGAAGAGCTAAGTTTCAGAGACAGGAAAACTATAGACATGACTGTATAATTTAGAAACAGCACCAACTGAGCATGAGCTAGGAATGAAGTTCTGAAACATACAGAATTGGTTTTGTTTGTTCTTATAGCTCTCAGATTACAAACACAGAGAAATATAGTGCCAT
Source organism: Calyptomena viridis (assembly GCA_013390005.1). Lineage (NCBI taxonomy): Eukaryota > Metazoa > Chordata > Aves > Passeriformes > Eurylaimidae > Calyptomena > Calyptomena viridis. The sequence goes on along the minus strand of WEIV01010915.1, from coordinate 65,399 downwards.
GTGGATGTTTAGTATTTGTCTCAGAGCATCAGTGAAGAAGGATTTATGACTCCTGATGACAGTAACAAAGAAAGATCACAAGAAATCAGAAAAACAAATTACATTTCCAATCATTTTACCTCAACATAAGTATTTGACCTTGCGCAACATATTCAGCAATTTAAAGCCATTTTTACTTTCACTGTGTATAAGTAGTGATCTTACCAAAATTATTGCCTGGAGTAAAGATGCAGAATTGGCAACTAATGCATCAGATGTGGTTTCAGTATGGGTCTGAGCTTTGGGGTATGGGGAAATATAAAACTTGCCCAGAGCAGCAGGTGATGAGACTTCAGTGACAGGTAACAGAAAAGCTTGATAAAATTACCCTAGACTGATCCGTTGTCTCACATCAGCACACCACCACATGAATCTTGTACATAAAAGAGGGGAAAAAAGAAAAGAAAACTTGAAAATGAAGGGAAATTTTGTACAAAGGAAAATTGTACAAGCATAATCATTTATGCGAGTGAATTGGTAAGGAAGGAAATTAAATACAACACTATATGTATCTGTCAAATGATCTGGGGCCATACTTATCCGACAGGAGAGGTAACAAGTTAGGAAGAAATACTGCTGTGTCCTCTGCTTGTGCAGGTCAACTTATAGATCATTTGATCTTCATGATAACCTACAACATGCCTGCTATACTTATTCCACTGTGTATGTGCCCATTTTATCATGCTCCAAATGATAACAGGTGTGGCATAACCTGTTTTATGGTAACATCCCACAGGTAGATCAATAGCTGAACAGAAACTCATGTATGTAAGCACCCATGCTAATATATATAGATTTACTAAACCAGAGGAACTCCATTGCCTCTTTGTAAAGCCTCAGAAGATAGTTCAGTTCGCACAGAGCACCCCAAAGCTTATTGACAGAGAGGTGAGAGCAATACTGCCAGCTATCCCACTGTTGGATGAAAAGAGAAACACATTAATTAGCTCCTTTTTCTTTTGGCACCATGCTTTATTACAGAAAATAAGGCACATTCCCACACTCTTACCAGGAGGAGATACACAACCCACTTCCCCACCTGCACCTACCACTGAAAGTAGCTTTAAAACTCTAATGTACCCTGACACTTCTGAGTACCCTGGGAGACCATAGCTGGCTTTCTGCAGTAATCCAGCCTGTTAGCAAATCCAGAGGCAGATGTTAATTGACTCACACTGACAGCTTTGGCAGGTTTTGCTCGTTAGCCTACCCAGAATGTAGCTGCAGCTGAGAGTTCCTCTGAGCAGAGGAACTGAGGGTTAAGTAGTCCTAGTGTGCTAATAAGACTCTGCCTTAGGAGACAGATAAACTTGTGCCTGCTGCCTGTTTTTTTGCTTTGTCTTATAATGTAACTGGAGAGAGAGCAAAGCATGAGGAGTATGCAGGTATGCTGAACACTTAGTGACTTTGAGGTTATCCTTCAATGTACAAACCCCTTGATTTTTAGCTGCTTATCTCAATTTTGGTTTATCCCTTACGGTGAAGGTGTCTTGAATTAGAGTTATGCTCTACTATTAGATGTAGTGATTAATACTGACTCTATCGTCTAGGAGCTGTAATGAGGAGCTTTTCAGAATAGGTGTTTACCTACAGTTTGATGAAATTAAACCTCTTCCTATTTCCTTTCCATAGCCGGTATCCCTATAAAGTATAGACTGGAAAAATAGGTGAGCAGTATCATCCTAGGAGATGCCAAATGCCTTGGTTGTTACTGAAAAAGCTGGGATTCCCTTTATGATGGGATCTAAGTTAGGAAATGGTACTGTATTTTTCTTTCTCTGCTGTGAAAATGACAGAAATTGGAAAGTGCCAATATGAGAAGGCTTCTCTTAAGTGTCAGTCATAAAATACCTGTGGTATGCAAAGGCTTGTTTTATCTTAGACCAAATGTGATGATGAAAAACATTCAGGTCTTACAGCTCTGTATTTTGTTTTATAAACCAGACCTTTTGTGAAGTTGAGGGTTTGGGTTTTTTTCTTTGAAGGTGTGTTATAAAATTTCTTGGCTTATAAACCAACATTTCCCAAGATACACAGAGAGATTCTTAGTGTTTAGACCTAATGAAAAGAGCAGCCTAAAAATAGACAGGACTCTATTTCTCTCAGTTTAGACATTCACAGATGACAAGTGCTTAGTGATTATGTTGAATGTTATAAAGATAAAATTACTGAAAAAATTAAGTTGTTCTTAAGAAATAGCTCAAAATACACAATTTTGTCTTAAAAATTTGAAATTGTAAGAAAGCAGGTTGATTGGTTACTGTTGAGGGTGAGTGTGGAGGAAATGGGATTTTTTTCGCATTATACAAAATACAGAAAATAGGGACATTTTTGAGACTCTGTCTGGAAACTTAATAATTGGAGTATAAAGTAAAGTATTCTCTTTTCCCTCTCAGATATTGGCACTGCATACTGATCTTACACTACCTTTTCTCTCTCCACCTCTAAAACCTCTGCAGTGTCTGCTACAACATGCACTTGCGTTTTTTTTCTGTTTACTTCAGACCACAAATTTTACATTCATTTTCTGGGTTAGCAAATGATCACCAGGTTTGTGACCTGCCCTGGGTACTGTTCTTTCTTTGTAAGCCACTTCATTACACTGCAGGTAAAAATTAGTTTTACAGGAGAAGAAATTGTCCTGGCTGTTTCATGGTGTGCAGTGTCAGGCAGTGCACTCTGAGGAGTATTTGGCTGTCATTATTTTTTAGGGAAAATTTACAGAAAGCAAAAGGTGGTCTTCATAACGCCTATGATAAATAACTTCACCATAAACAATGAGGTTGGAAATAACNTTTGGACCCCTAATAAACTGTTCCTGTTTCGCCCCAACGAGAGTGAGTCGCTTTCTGCCCTTTTTTCCCTCCGACTGCTGCAGCGTCCATACCATCTTGGACCAAGGATCCCTAAGCAGGGTCAGGCTAACTAGCCCACACACGCAGTCCCTGCTAGGGACGTGTGGATAGGGGGTACCGCTTGCCTAGCGGGGCCTTAGTCACCTGGTGGCTGGTGTCCCTTGGGAAGGACCCTTGTGCCATTGGGTGACCCACACCTGCCCGGTGCCCTCGGCGTGGCAGCACGAGCTAGCCAGGGCTGAAGAAAGGTGTTGGGATTGCTGCCACACAGGCAGGGACCGCGGCAATGATGTACTGGATAGCATTCTGGATAGAATTACTGAGTTCTTGTTAACACTCCCAACTGGGAAAAGACCTGTCACTGTGCTAATATAAATAGTTATTTCTCACTGTTGTCACTCTAAGCCTTATTGTACTATTTAGGTGTACCCTTCTGACTAGTCTTTGACAAATGAAGACAAAACCTGTCTTCTAATACAGTGGCAATAGCCTTCATGGTATAGTCAGGAACAATGTTCATTGTCACACATGAAAGACGACTTCAGTTGCCATAGTGATATCAGCATCATTTGTCTCTAAAAGCTGGCACTTTTTTTCTTCAAGCTCTTTAAATGCTTGATTGAAAGACTCTGACAACTTTGATATTGATCAGTGAGTGACAGCCTCTAGCCGGCAGTAGCATTGTATCATACACTCAAATATGGAATAATCCATGGACTCAGGCACTTTTATTTTTCCCAACCCACTTATCAAGTTTTTTTTCTTTTAATAATAAATAAGAGTAATTTTAGTAACTCAGCAGAACATTGATGCTACAGTTTTTGTGTTTTGGGAGTACTGATGCAATAAGGTCATCCTGTGATGCTTGAAATAATCCTTCAAGTTGAATAAAATATTTCTTTGTGATATGTCACAGAATGCACTGCTTCTCCTCTGTCCCATGTCTCTTGTTCCAGAGTACCAGCTGTTGACATTCTTGGAAAAGGCATTTAGCTTTTGCTGGAATCCTTTTGCCCTATTCTCTTAAAGACAGTATTTCATTCCCACTCAGATTTCTCGTCTCCCACTACTTGTCTGTTTTTCAGTTCCTGGCAGGACTATGAATAATCTGTCAAGAAATGCTCGGTTGAGACTCCAGCAAAGTAGAAGAGGCAGGATTTGTCCTGTACCTTTCCTCAGGAGTATACAAGGATTGTTGCTCTGATGGACCAAAACTGTACCTTCTCTTAAATATACGCATAACTTTCTATATGATTCTTCAGCAACTGTTTCTGAGGACAGTGATATCAGTCAGCCACACAATGTTAGGTTTTCCCATTGCATGGAATTTCTTCTTTCTTAAACATTTCAAAGCAACACCAATAGTTTTATCCAGTGTTTATTCCAGTGCTTGGATTTGATGGAGTCTACTAACTTCTTCAGTTGTGAATAATTTAGCAGAGATGTATAATTCATGTAAAAATGTAGTTAATGTTACAAAGTAGTAGAGAAAGGAGATTCATCTAGCTAAGGAGAAACATTACCTGAACTTTTAAGGCTGCTACTCAGGAAACAAATCACATTTTTCTTTGAGGGTAGAATCATGCTTTACCACAGTGTCTCCTGTTCTTTGACTGATTTAAAGACTTCCCAACAACATCTGGTGGTGATAATTTTAACAAAGGCTGGAATATTAAATAAGTGATTCCTGGAGCATAGTTGAACAAAAACATGGCTTGGCACCATTCACATGGTATTCCTGTTTCGAATTTATCTTGCATATATGCATCACATTTTCTAAATGTCAACCTGAAAAGACCACAAAAGAAACACCAAAATTTCTTTTACTTCTAATTTCCACACAGTTATTTCCAGAACTATAAAAATGTTATCATGTGTGTTCTGTGGCTCTGCACTGAGAATTACATAGAAATTCAGAAAAAGGATGGGTTTAATATCCCGTTGTTTCAACTCCACTGTAATAGACAATACTTAATTTCTGGGAGACTAAATGCCTGACTTATTCTACAGATATTTGGTTGGAGTTTTTTTTATTTATTCCAAAAATGAAATGTGCTTTGTAACTGATCCTTTATGTGCCTGGTTTGGGTTTTTTAATACACTTCTGGATACATGGCATTAATCCGAGAACGCACATTTCTGTGTTCACAGAACTACAAGAAGGGGTAAGGAAAGAACCGCTTAATACAGTGATGTGTTTAGTTGCTTCATTCATTTGCCTACTTAAGGCTTTTTTTTTAGGGACAAATCTTAGTGATATATTGCATTTCTAATTTTCATCTTAAGTGATTTAATATTAGCTGAAGTTAAAAACAACAAAAAATTTTGCCAGGCATCATAATGGGGTGATCACATTGGTAAGTATTTAAAATCAAGACAATTCAATCAGTGTGACAAAAAATTGGGGAAATTCAGTTAATGCAACCTAACGTATTCTTTGTAAAATGTCATTCATGTTTGTAGTATTAGCAAACAAAAATGTCATCTTAATTATTTTCCTAGTAATCTAGCCTTATAATCTAATCTAATAAACAGCTCAGTATGTTTGCTTGTAATTCCTAAGTAATTTAATTTAGCTGATCACGTGTTATTGGAGCTCAGAATTGTGATTCCTGTGTAATTAGAGTAACATGTTCATTCCATCAGATAGCTGAAATGTTTTCAAAAACTTCACTTAAATACAGTAAATGTTCTGAACAGAAAGAGGTGTCTATTATCTATTGTTTAAAAACAATAAAACAAAACAGAGAATATTTGATTTAAAGACTAATCATAGGATAGTGGTTTCCCCCACCTCCCTTTATTGCCTCTCTAAAATGAATATTATGCAACATAGGGAGGTTTAAAATTCCTTTAGAATAGGTAAATGTGTCAGATAATCCCTTTTATTTGAAAAAACCCCAGACCCACAACCCAAGCAACTCTAGTTCATTAGCACATCAATGACGATCCACAGGTTCCAATTACTCTGAGTGATTATCATACCATCAATTTAACAGAAAATATTAACTTAATTGAAATAGTCATCTTGTCTCCTGTATGCACTAACTATTAATCTTAATTTAATGTGTACAGTTGATAGGAAAATACATCTATAGATCTGAGAGTATTCTGCATGAGTAATGCTGTAATATTGGTAATACTGAAGAACTGCAGGCTGCAAGAGGAGCAGTCTCTCATTCCTTCCAGTTCTGGACATCAGTGGTTTGGCAAGTGATTAAAAGTCACAGGTAGAAGAAAACTCTGGAGGGAAATTGGATACCCCTCATAAGGCTGAGGTGAAAATCTGTAGCATGGACTGCCCAGGTGGACAGACAGATGGGGAGCTGAACTTTTGTGCAGATCTTGAATCCTACTCCATTCCAGAAATTGCTAAGCTGTGGTTTCCATTACTGGTTTGGACTTCAAAGCCATATTTCTATGCAAATATTTTTATATATTTTTAAAGGTCCAGCTTAATACTAGATCTTAAACTATCAATTCACTACTTTGCAAGACAAATGATGAATGGATTTGGAGCCTCACATCATAAATGTCTCTGTAAAACAAAAGGCTGATAAAGAGCAGACAAATAGGAATTTGTTGCACAGCAGTTCAACCTCAGTTAATAAGTATTTAATGTAATTAATGTAATGAACACAGATGTAATCAGTAAATATAGCTTTTGTGACTAAATTCTCATATTTGCTCTGCTAAATATACATTTAAAAATCTGTTAGCAGACCACTCGGAAATAAAGGTTTAGTTCAGATGATATCAAATGACTCATTGCTAGTCTGGCACAGGAGTTATGGAAATACATATACATATATATTTTAACTTATGTGGGCTGAACTAGCAACAGAACTTCCTGGTTCTCTTGGCAAAATGAGAAACCAAAATATTTTATGCATATAAGATGTGACTTCTTATTTGGATATCGTAATTCTAATTTTCTTAATGTCGGTTCCCTTTTTATAATACTTTAAAGGCAGTACTTTGTTTTGAAAGTATTACATTGTAAGCTTTTGATACCTCATAATTTTAATCACAAAATATTCATCAATGGACAAAGGAAAGAATAAGTGGGGCTCTACTAAAATTTCCCTATTTCCCAAGCAGGATTAAGTCTTCTATTTGGAAGAGCATTTATGCATATTTTCTGCCTCCAACATACTGGTAATAGTGGGCTAGAGAAGGTGATTATGATAGTAGTGAGCTCAAACCAGAAGCACTTTTCTGTGGATGCCCAGCACCTTCAGCCTTTGTATTCTTGTTACTGTTCTGGTGGGCAATCCTTCATGTCTTGCATGTGTAAGATTTTAAGCAGCTTGCATGTAGGTGATAAAACTCAGGAAACTGTTTTATTCTGCCTTTTATTCAAGAAAACTTAGTAAGTTTCCTATTTTGCTTCCTGGTCTTTCTTGATTTAAGACAATAGTCTCTTGACAGAAATTATTTATTTTGAGCTCCTCTTTCTTAATAGAAAATGAAAGCTTATTCAGTTGGCAGTATTGCTTTGGCTTCTATGTGTCAGTGTTACCAATCCTTTTAGGTGTCTGACAGTGCTTATGGATGATCATGTCTACACAGGAAGATGTTCTGCTTCTCAGACTTGCTTGTGATTCTGAACCTTTTCTTACAAGACAAAAGATTGTTCTAAACCTAAACTTGATATAAGGATGTTTTTATTATGGTCTTATCAGAAGTTTACAAACCTGAATCCTACACTGAAAGTGGCTGGTTGAACATCTACACAGGTTACTTCAGCACATGCTCAAGTCCTAGGTTATTGTGGGGAAAATTACAACTTAATTTAATTATCTGTGCAATTAGGCACAGATAATCCCCGGCTTTAGCCATACTAAGAAAGGAGGAGTTACTGTGACAGCAATTCCAAATTGATTTTTGAATGGAATATCTGTGAGGTGTTTTCCATCTTTTTTTGCAAGATTGCATTGGGATTTGGTTTTTAATTAATGTGTTAAATTACATTGTTATTGAGGATACATTATTGAGCCTTTGAAGAAGATACATTAATTATCCAGAGCTTGAATAGGTGCATTCAGACAACCCCAGGGATCTGCTGCTCTGCCTGTCCCACTCCAGTTTAAGTAAGACTTAACTCTTGTAAGAGATGCACAACCTGGGTGTTCATTTCTGTATGACTGCTGCCACAAAGCCCTGTGTCAGAGCCTGTGTGTTAACATTTCAGTAAAGACCTTAATTGCCTGAGAGGCTGATTGTGAAGATCATTGGTGTATATGAATGCTGCAGAAATGGTTGTTTAAGAAGACAAGTTTTGATTGCATGAACTAAATGAAGTTCAAATCAGGATGAACCCATCTGGGGAAAATACAAAAAAAAAAGAACCAAGGAATAGGTTTTTAGGAAATGCTCTTAATGCAAACTGGCAACTTTCTCCTATTTTCACCATCCAAACTGTAGGTTTTCTTCGTATGTGCACTCTTCATATAAGATTATATAAACGCCACATTTTGCAAACTATACTGGTCTTGGGCACTCTGTTCCATTGGCTTATATTAGAGGCCTAATCTAAAGTCCAGATTTGTTTATGTATTGGGCTGGATCGAAGTTGCAAAAGTTCTTTCTTTCCAAGACATAAGCTATTTATTCTGGTTATTGCTAGAACATCACTTTAGGATTAACAAGTTTTGGATGTGGTTTCTTCATGCTATGGTCACTTAACCATGATTAATGCTTCACTGTTGAAAGGTTTGATCACCTGTGGGGAAAGGATATCTCAATGTAGGAAACATAATGGCATCTCTGGATATGACTGACAACACCTGATTCCAAGAGCTAGAAAATTCTGAAAGTCTTCATCACTTATTTCTGTTAACTAAGTAAATGTAAGCAATACAATGTTGTCTTCTGGGACACCAGAGTCTTGGGACTAGTGCAGCCTGAGAACAAGTGCTTCTTAGGGTTGTGCATGTAGTTTTTTTGTCACTTTCCTTCCATATTTTTTCCTGTCTTCTGCTGTGTTTATGCTTTACTTTTTTTGATTACTCCATTTTGGTTGATAATTGATAAAGTAAAAGCAATGTGAGAAACAAGTCTTGGTGACATTGTGTAAAGACTTTGTGATTCTGTGAAACGATGATTAGAGTGACTAAGGATGAAAGGGACTATAGCAGGTGGTCTTCAGCAGAGGATCATTTCTGCAGAATACTTGTCCTGAAAAGGGAAGGTTTTGGACCAAACGTTGAAAAGGGGAGATTTCTCTCTGACCCTTAAAAATAGTTATTTGACTTCCAGAGCTCCAGTAATTGGAAACCCTTTTGTTGACTGAGCAGTCTGATTGCATTTCTTATGTGAGAAACCTTTGCTTCACCAGATTCACTGCTCAGGGAGCATATATTCAATATACATTTGAAGGGGAGCTTTCACCAGCAGATGTGGGGAACCTCTTAGGGGAGACCTGCTGAGTATTATTTTGTCATGGGTGAAAAACTGCCAGGAACTTTTCTCTGAACAGTTTACAAAATAACACTTTTATTGAAACAAATTCGTGACGAGTGGGGGGTTCAAAGTAGTCAAGGATAAGAGCATTATTGTAGACAGAAGTTAAAACTATGTAATTACAATGTAAGACACAGCATAAGCACAAACTATATAAAACAGACAATCTACTACAAGTAAAGCAAAACAGACTTTAAACTCCTACAACAAAGAATTAGCACATATAGATTACTGTGGCCTGGTGCTGCAGACCGCATTTCTTCCTGAGCATGAGCGGAAGTGAGGCCCTGACTAGGCATGACCTTGTTTTCACGGTTGGACAAGGAAAGCCTTGTTCCCAAGCTATTGGATGGCTAATATAAACAATATAGGCTGACATATATAAGCTTTTACTGAGCAAGAAGAAGCAGCAGACATTTTGCAGACTCCTTGAGGACCAGATATGCTTCTGACTTCTCGGGGTTTGCTAGGTAGGTAGATTAGAAATGCTTTGCCATGCTTAGATTGCTTATGCTTAGTATGCTTAGAGATCAGAGCACAAATAGCTAAATAAATGCTTGAGAAAACTTCATGGAGTCTACACCTCTCATCATTCTCCCTGCCTCCTGGATGAACCAGCCACTACAGATTACAGCCTACTCACCTGGTGTCCCAGTAAATGTGAAGAGGAAATAAAGCTTCTCCCAAATTCTACCAATTTGTGACAGCTTTATATACCTTTTTTCTCCAGAAGGTATGGAGTGGAGGTTTTTTTTGTAAGTGCTGCTGTCAACATTTCTAAATTTGGGGCGTGGTGAGCTAAGGGTTTCATTGTTCATCACTGGATGCTTATCTCCAGTCAATATTCCCATGCGAATTCTGTGTGGAAGAATCGATTAATGACATCTTCATATCACTGCATTCTTCCTGTTGCAGATGTTTATCTGTGTTTAAGGGACCTTCTGACCTTATGCTATCCAGGAAGGGCAGCTGTAGTCTGCTTTCTTTCCCATTCTGGGAAAAGGCCGTAGCTCTTTCTCAGCCGTTCTTAACTTCTGTTTTTCAACCCCTGTTTCTTACAATATTGTTTTGCTCCCAGGAAGTGAAGTGGCACCGACCCAGCTCCTGAATTCACACTGGGGATGAGCCACAAGAACCTTGAGTTTTCACTTGCCAGGGGCCAGATAAGGAATAACAGTGGCTCTTCTATCTTATAAAGCATTATGCGTGTTTATAGAACCCAGAGCACAATGGGGCTGTGGTTACACTCTTCACCTAACTTCTACAGGTTTTCTAATGATGTATATGTAATGTCTGTATCTGTTCCTCTTTGACATTACTACCTTATTTTCCTTTTAACCACATGGGGGCATTGCACCAATGTAAGTGAGGCTGAAGACAGGCTTAGTTATGGTTGAAGGATTGCATCCATGCTTAGATCTGCCTCGGTAAAAACCTGTGTTAAAGTACGAATATGTGTGTGTCCTCTGCAAAAGGGTGAGTATGCAATTAGGAAATAGTTTCCTAATCCCCCTATAAATTCTAATTTATGAAAGAGAATAACTTCTCTCTGAGTTACTAAGATCATTTAAGTGCTGTGTTGCTCATAGTAAACTTATATTAGGGATAATTTTTTTTTTCAGTTAAAGACATTAGTTCAACCCAAACCTTCAGCATGTGCTGTACAAGATTGTGTACGCAGTACTCAACTGCACGAGCAAATAAGTTCATTGTGGATAAGCCCCCAACACCCACAGAAAACCATAAAACAAGTATTTTCAGGTTCCTATATGTCTTGGGGTGACTTTATGGTGTATTCCATATCGCCTACTTTATGCCAGAAAAATGAATCTTGTGCATTTCTGTGCCTGTAAGCTAAGCCCGAGAGGAGAGAGAAAGGAAAAAAAATGGCCAAAGGAACTTTTTCAAAGCATGTCTGTGTTTCAAGGTTACTACTCCTCTCTGTTGCTCTTCTGAGAGAGGGGGGAGGAAGCACCCTGCTTGCTTTCCAGCCAGCTGTTGGCTCAGTTTTCTTTGCAGAGATGGAGAGTTAACAAAGTCTCAGGAAAACACAAAATTTTTCTTCTTCTCTTCTGGACACCAGAACATTGAAACCTCACTGGGAAACCTTCCACCGGCCTGGCCTGGGGGGAGCCCCTGTGTCGACCCAGCTGCAAAGAGGAGAGGGAGACAACACCTACAGAAGGACTCTAAAATCTTCCAGGTTTTCTCTCCACAGTGAGAGATTTTATTATTTAGCATTATTATTATTTTCCTGTGTGTTTGTTAAGTAAATAGTTTTGTACCTTCTTCACTTTCCTTTGAGAAAATATTTCTTTTCCTGAACCTAGTTGGAGAGGGGTGACTGCAACATGCTTTCTATCAGAGGATAGGTTTTTTTCCTCTCTCTGAATTTTGTTTCAAAAGAGGACAAATATTTTTGGTGTCCAACTTGTGGGGCTCGAAGGAAAGTGAAAAGACCTGTATTAATTACATTTTGGTTTGGTGTTAATTACTTTG